>CM038144.1:87155591-87339536 GCA_021437245.1 Aegilops speltoides
TGTTGATCTTTTATTTCCTTGATGTTACATTTGCTTGCCTTATCCTGCATATAAAACAAGCAAAATTCCCTGCGATCCCTTTGGTAATCTTGTCTGCTTATATAACCTACACCATGCGGGTAAATTCAACTCCTGAAAGTTGGAACATATAATGTTCACCTGACACTTAACAACCTGGGGTGATCAATATTAAGCCGGAATAATAAAAACCATCTCATAGAGCTTTCAAGAAGGTCTCAAGATAATCAAATGATTATGCTTATGAAATATAATGGATAATAAACAATATTCAAAGGCTTCTGATTCGAATACGATCAGTAAACCATTCCAAAGGGGTTAAGCTAAGATTCAGATACGATCATATAGCCCCCAGTGGCTTTGGCGATGCCGATCAAGTGGGTATCGGCAACATGTTCTCTTTGGTTCGGATACGATCTATGTTTGAACAGGAAGCCCCCAAGTGACCATAAGGATTGTTTAATGATGCTAATTCGAATAGGATCCACATCAGACCCAAAGGGGTTAAGCTATGATTCAAATATGATCAAGAAGCCCCCAAGTGGGTTTGGCAGTGTGCCGAACAAAGTGGGTATCGACAACTATGTTCTCTTTGGTTTGAATACGACCTATGTTTGAACAGGAAGCCCCCAAGTGATCATGGCTAGATTCAGATATGATCATAAGCCGGACCAAAGGGAAAGCCGGATTCAGATATGATCCGCTCCCTGTTGGTTGTTTCCACCACCTGATAAAGAGGACATATAAACCTTTGAAGGTGAAAAGGACAGAGGTCCTTCTTTATTACTTTATATAATATCTACATCATCAAAATATATACACCTTGAGAGCCGGTGGCTCAAGTATAGTAAGGCCGAAGATGGGCGATATTCCACGGCCGACGGATCTCCTCCTCCGACTTACGTGAGTCTTTGTGCTCTCGAACATCGATAAGGTAGTATGACCCGTTGTTCAGATTCTTGCTGACCACAAAGGGTCCCTCCCAAGGAGGGGATAGCTTGTGCATATCAGACTGATCCTGGATGAGCCGGAGCACTAAGTCGCCTTCCTGAAAGGTTCTGCTTCTAACCCGGCGGCTGTGATAGCGGCGCAGGTCTTGCTGGTAAATCACCGAGCGGGCTATTGCTAAGTCTCGCTCCTCATCCAACAAGTCAAGAGCATCCTGACAAGCTTTTTCGTTATCAGCCTCAACGTAAGCCACCACGCGGGGTGAGTCGTGTCGGATGTCACTTGGCAGGACTGCCTCTGCTCCATACACCATGAAGAAAGAGGTGTAACCTGTAGATCTGTTAGGTGTAGTGTTGATGCTGCATAGTACAGAGGGTAACTCCTCCACCCAACAACCCGGAATTCGCTGCAAGGGGACCAAGAGTCGGGGTTTGATGCCCTTCAGGATCTCTTGATTAGCTCTTTCTGCTTGACCATTGGATTGAGGATGAGCAACAACCGAAACATCAAGCCGGATATGTTCTCGTTGACAGAACTCTTCCATGGCACCCTTGGAAAGATTAGTGCCATTATCAGTTATGATGTTGTGTGGAAAACCAAAGCGAAAAATCACCTTTTCATGAAGCCCGAACCGCCGTGGCTGCATCACACTTCTTGACCGGCTCTGCCTCAACCCACTTTGTAAACTTATCCACTGCCACCAGGAGGTGTGTATTTTTACCCTTAGACCTCTTGAAAGGTCCAACCATGTCAAGCCCCCAGACTGCGAACGGACAAGTAATTGGAATCCTCCTCAACTCTTGGCGGCACATGAGCTCGTCGTGAGAATTTTGACATCCGTCACATTTCTTGACTAGATCCTCCGCATCGGCATGAGCCGTCGACCAATAGAAACCATAATGAAAGCTTTGGTGACAAGAGATTTTAAACGGCATGATGACCACAATCCCTTCATGGATCTCACGAAGTATCTCGACCTTCATGAGCGACACACAACGTTGAAACGCCCCAGTGACACTGCGGTGATGTAACTCGCCATGAACAATTGTCATAGATTTGGATCACCTGATGATTTGTCTCGCCAAGGTCTCATCCTCAGGCAACTCTCCTCGGGTCATATAGGCCAAATATGGCACTGTCCAATCATGGATGACGTGAAGAGCTGCCACCAGCTGTGCCTCCGGATCTGGCACTGCTAATTCTTCCTCTGTAGGTATCTTGAAAGAAGGATTATGCAAGACATCGAGAAAGGTGTTAGGCGGCACCGGCTTACGCTGAGATCCCAATCGGCTTAAAGCATTAGCCGCCTCATTCTTCCTTCAATCAATGTGCTCCACTTGATAACCTTTGAAGTGCCCAGCCACAGCATCTACCTCACGACGGTAAGCCGCCATAAGGGGATCCTTGGAGTCCCACTTGCCTGACACCTGTTGAGCGACGAGATCTGAAGCGCCCAAGCACCTTACCTGGCTCAAATTCATCTCTTTGGCCATCCGGAGACCATGGAGTAAGGCCTCGTACTCAGCTGCATTGTTAGTACAAGGAAACATAAGCCCGAGCACATAACAAAATTTGTCACCTCGAGGGGAAGTTAAAACAACTCCAGCCCCCGAGCCTTCTAATTGCCTGGACCCATCAAAGTGAATAGTCCAATATGTGTTATCCGACTTGTCCTCTGGTGTCTACAACTCTGTCCAATCATTAATAAAGTCCACCAAGGCTTGAGACTTAATAGCAGTACGTGCCATATACTTCAAACCATGAGGCCCAAGCTCAATAGCCCACTTGGCGACTCGTCCTATGGCTTCCCTGTTCTGGATGATGTCCCCCAAGGGGGCAGAACTTACCACAGTTATAGGATGACTTTGGAAGTACTGCTTCAGCTTCCGGCTTGCCATAAACACTCCGTAAACAAATTTCTGCCAATGTGGATACCTTTGTTTAGACTCAATAAGCACCTCACTAATATAATAAACCGTCCGTTGAACCGGATGCTCCTTGCCTGCCTCCTTACACTCCACCACAATGGCAACACTGACAACTCGTGAATTAGCAGCCACATATAACAGCAATGGCTCTTTATCAATGGGAGCCGCAAGAACCGGTGGCTCAGACAACTGTCTCTTTAAATCTTCAAAAGCGTGTCAATGACATCCTCCGGACAAAAGTGTCTGTCTTCTTCATCATCTGATACAGCGGCAAGGCCTTCTCACCTAACCGGCTTATGAACCGACTTAAAGCAGCAACATGACCCGCCAGTCGTTGAACATCATTAATGCATGCCGGTTCAGCCAGAGAGGTAATCACCTTAATCTTCTTCGGATTAGCTTCAATGCCTCTGTTTGAGACCAGAAAACCCAAGAGCTTGCCTGCAGGTACACCAAATACACACTTGGCCGGGTTAAGCATCATCATATAAACCCGGAGATTATCAAAGGTCTCTTTCAAATCAGATATCAAGGTTTCCTTCTCTCTGGACTTCACCACAATGTCATCCACATAAGCGTGAACATTGCGCCCGATTTGATCGTGGAGACAGTTCTGTACACATTGCTGATAAGTCGCCTGAGCACTCTTGATCCCAAATGGCATAGATACATAACAGAAGGCTCCAAACGGAGTGATGAAAGTTGTCTTCTCCTGGTCCTTAACTACCATTTTGATCTGATGATAACTAGAGTAAGCGCCCAAAAAACTCAAACGCTCACAACCCGCCGTAGCATCAATGATTTGATCAATATGGGGGAGAGCAAAGGGAACAGCCAACAAGCTTTATTTAAGTCCGTGTAATCGACACACATCCTCCAGGTGTTGTTCTTCTTGAGTACGAGCATCGGGTTAGCAAACACTTCGGGTGAAAAACTTCAATAATAAACCCAGCCGCTAAGAGCCAGATGACTTCCTCTCCAATAGCTTTCCGTCTCTCTTCGTTGAACCGTCGAAGAAACTGCCTGACTGGCTTATACTTCGGATCAATATTAAGAGTGTGCTCAGCGAGTTCTCTCGGTACACCCGGCATGTCAGAAGGTTTCCATGCAAAGATGCCCTGGTTCTCACGGATGAACTCGATGAGCGCGCTTTCCTATTTAGGATCCAAGTTGGCACTGATACTGAACTGCTTAGATGAATCACCTGGATTGAAATCCACAAGCTTGGCTTCAACAGCCGACTTAAACTTCATAGCCGGGTCATGCTTGGTGGTTGGCTTTTTTAAAGAGGTCATATCCGCCTGGTCAATATTATCTTGATAAAACTTCAGCTCCTCTGCTGCACAAACAGACTCAGCATAAGCTGCGTCGCCCTCTTCACATTCCAGTGCTACCTTTCTACTCCCATGCACGGTGATGGTGCCCTTGTGACCCGGCATCTTAAGCTGTAAATAGACATAACACGGTCGTGCCATGAACTTGGCATAAGCCGGCCATCCAAACAGAGCATGATATGGACTCCTGATTTTGACCACCTCAAACGTCAATTTCTCAGCCACGGAATCATATTCATCTCCAAAGGCCACTTCAGTTCAATCTTGCCAAGCTGGGTAAGCCGATTACAGGAACCACTCCATGAAAAGCAGTGTTGGGCGTCTTCAAATTCTTATCGATTAACCCCATGCGTTGAAAGGTCTCATAATAGAGGATATTGATCTGCTACCCCGTCCATAGTACCTTAGTGAATTTATATCCACCAACCTGAGGTGCTACCACCAAGGCTAACTGACCCGGATTATCAACCCAGAGGGGGTGATCTGCCCTGCTCCATACAACAGGCTGTTCTGACCACCTTAAATAACGGGGAACCGCCGGCTCAACAGAGTTCACGACCCTCTTATGAATCTTCTGGTCACGTTTGCACAAGCTAGTGGTGAACACGTGATACTGCCCGCTATTCAGCTGCTTCGGATTGCTTTGATAACCCGACTACTGCTGTTGTTGCTCCCCTTGACCAGACTGCTATTGATTATAACCGCCTTGATGTCCCTGAAAACCGGAGCTTGAACCGCCGCCCGGGCCATGAAAGCCACCAGCTCCTGAGCCGCCGCCTGACCCATAATTGCCATCAAACATGTTGGAATTCTTGAAAGCCTTCATGATCGCGCAATCTTTCCATAAGTGGGTGACGGGTCCTTCCCGGGTGCCGTGTCTCGGGCAAGGCTCATTGAGTAGCTGCTCAAGAGATGGGCCTGACCCACCAGATCTAGGGGGTGGTTTTCCCTTACGTCTCTGATTATTACCCTGCGCATTGGCATTGGCCACAAACTCCGGGTTACCCTCCACCTTACGCTTATTGCCTCCTTGATTCATCGGGTTATGCTGCTAGCCCTTTCCATTGCCGTTCTTCTTTCCCTTCCCTGTCTTTTCCTCATCAGACGCGGGATCCTTGGTACTGTCAGAGTCGGCGTATTTGACTAAAGCTGCCATCAGCGTACCCATGATGTTGCAATCACGCTTAAGGCGCCCCAGTTTCTGTCACATCGGCTCAAAGCGACAGTTCTTCTCCACGACTGCAGAGCCGACATCCGTCTTGTCAGATGAATGTATTATCTCCTTGACACGGCGTGCCCAGTGATTCGTGGATTCACCCTCCTCCTGCTTATAATTTGTCAAGTCCACAATCGACATAGATTGTTTGCAAGTGTCCTTGAAGTTCTAGATAAAATGGGCCTTTAGCTCTGCCCGCGAATTAATGGAATTGGGCCGGAATCCCTTTAACCAAGACCGGGCCGTTCCATCTAACATCATGGTGAAATACTTAGCCATTGCTGCATCGCTGACCTCCAACAGCTTCATGGCCATCTCATAACTTTCAATCCACGCCCCGAGCTGTAAGTCGGCCGTGTAATTCGGCACCTTTCGAGGTCCCTTGAAGTCCTTGGGCAAACGTACATTACGCAGAGCCATACCAAACAAGGAACACCGCCGGTTCTAGTAGCCACTCCCGTCTCAACGGAAGTCATCGGATTCTCTGGGAAATCTTGATGAGCCGTCTGTTGAGCCGCTATCTGAGCCGCCCGCTCGTTCTCCTCACGTATTCGGTCTTGCACCGGATTGTAGCCACCAGGCTGGTTACGGCGCTGGGCCTTGCTTGAAAAAGCTTCTGACTCCATATGCCTGCTGTAACTTGGACTCCGGTTTTGACAAGGTGGTGCTAACCAAGGCGGAGGAGTTGAATGAATCATGTACCGGCTATAAGAATAAGTCTCTTGCTGAGCCAGGGCCGTCTGGATAAGTTCTCTGACCCTTCGGGTCTCCACCGATGTCGGGTCATCACCGTCCACTGGGAGAGCCGCCAAGCGTGCCGATGCTGCGATTAAGTTTTGCATGGGGTTGGAAAAGTGACCCGGCGGTATCGGCACGTAACGGGGCGGTGCCATGCTCCCATGAGGAGGTGCCATCTCCCGAGGCTGAGCCGGTCCTCCTGTTCCGGCTGTCATAAACTCATTTGCATCTGGCGGGTTACTTGGGCCGGCCCCTGGTGTAGCAAAAAGATTCTGAGGATCATAAACCAGAGGTAAACGGGACTGGTTTTCTGATGTCTCCTCCTCATCACCTCGTTAGACGCGTTCAGGTTCATCGTGAGCTAGAAAGCCTCCGACTGTAGCCGTTGTGCCCGTGCATCCAAAGCCGCCCGTTCTGTGGCTAACCTGGTGTCCTCAGCTGCCAAGGCCTACTTGGCCCGAGCTATTTCCTCGTGCACCCGTGCCACCTCCGCGTCATGCTCATCTTTATTTGTAGGAACAACCATGGCGGTTAACAGGGTCATGAGCTTATCCATGAGATCTATCAGCACCTGAGCCGGCGGGCGCCTAGGGCCTCCTGCCACAACTGCTCCTGTCCCAGACGTTATTGCTGTAGCGGTTGTAGAGTTTTGGCCGGGTTGAGTCCCAGCCATGAAGACTCCTGCCCATCTTGGCGGCTCATAGGGGTCCAGAATACTAGTGCCATCGGAACATCCCCCAAGTACGCCGTCTTGCACTTGGTACAGCGAATCTGTTGAACCAGCGGATGAATCACGGTCCGAGAGGATGGCCGTCTCACCACCATCTTCAGATCCTCCAGAAAGTTCCTCCCCGTGGATGCAGCCCACGAAGGCATGCTTCATGAAGGGTTGAACTCGGGCCATTCTCGCACGCTGAGTCGTCTCGACGAGGTTGGTGCAGTTGTCCGGCTCAGTGCCCGGCTCACCAATCCGGCCGTTGAAGACATGGATTCCGTCGAAGGGGACCCGGTACCCGTACTCAATTGAGCCGGTGTCGGGGCCCCAGCCTTTGTCATCGATGTAGATCTTACCCCGACGACTCTTGGTCATCCGGCCCACTACGTATCCCTTGAGCCCTTCGAAATTGCCCTTCAAGAACACAAATCCGCCGTGCGCTGGCCCCATGGTGGGCGCCAATTATCGTGGAATTGTCACGTCAGATGTCCTAGTGAAAGGACTTAGTCGTGGAGCCATCGCAACTAGGAAGCTTGAAGGGGTTAATCAGGACAAGAGACACGAGAGATTTATACTAGTTCGGCCCCTTACGGCGAAGGTAGGCCTACGTCTAGTTGGGTTGGTATTGCTTGATGTTTCGATGAACAGGGAGCGAGATACGCTTTGCCCGGTTCTCGATGAGTTGTTTCTTGCCCTAAGCCGCCAGCGGATCGTCCTCCTATATACATGGGTGGACGCCCTGTGGCCTACAGAGTCCCAGCCGGCTCATAGACAGTGTCCGGGTCGGTGACTGGTTAAGTCTACCTTATGTTACAAGTCATATCATCATGGCGGTTTACCACTATGGGCCTTAAGCCGCCTGTGGGCCCTTAGACCCTTTATGAACCGCCATCTTCATTCTTGATCTTGGGCTTCTTCTGATGAGTCTTATTTGCGTACCCCGGCCCCTCGTGGGCGGCTTACACAAATAGTTATATCCCCAACAAAGGGTTCTCACCATTTTCTTATGGGCCTTTTCTAATTTGCTTCTTATTGATATTTCTTTCAAGATTGTGTTATCCCTTGTCTCTAGCTTTCCAACAAACTTGGTTTCATCGAATTCGGAGTCCGTTTGCAAAAGTTGTGGCAGTTTTGGTGTTCTGAAAAGGCTACAGCGGTACTACCGCGAATTGGAGCGGATGTAATTTTTTACTACCGCTCTAGAGCGATACTACCGCTCCAGAGCAGTACTACCGCGGCTCCTACAGCGGTAGTACCACTCCAGACCAAAAACTTGTCCCAAGTCCTGCGGTGGTAGGCCCGGATGTATTTTTTTAGTACCGCTCGCAACCAGTAGTACAACTATCCTTTGCGGTAGTACCGCGATCCCTAGCGGTAGTACCGTGAGGACGAGAGGTAGTACCGCTCCGGCGGTTCTATTGGCCTTTTGCCTCCTCGCTTTTGTTTTTCAAAGAGGTACTACCGCCCTAGCGGTAGTACCGCTCCTTGGAGCGGTATTACCGCTCTGTGCGGGCTGTGAGCATAACGGTTGGATTTTTTCCCACCTACAAAAGGGGGTCTTCTTCCCCATTGAACCTCATCACTTGAGCTCGTGTTCTTCCCCCATTGTGGAACTTCTTCGAGCTTGCTAACTCTCAATCCCTCCATGGATTCTTGCTAGTTTTTGAGGGAAAAGAGAGAGGAGATCTAGATCCACATTTCCACCAATCACTTTCTCCTCTATGTGAGGGGAACCCCTTGGATCTAGATCTTGGAGTTCTTGGTGTTCTCCTTCTTGTTCTTCCTCTCATCTTCCTCCCTAGCATTAGTTGCTTGGTGGGATTTGAGAGAAGGACTTGGGCACTCCGTGTGCCCTTGCCATTATATTTGGTGCATCGGTTTGAGTTTTCCACATGATCGTGGAAGTTACAAGTTGAGAAGCTTATTACTCTTGGGTGCTTGGTACCCTTGAGCTTGTTACTCTTGGGTGTTTGGACACCCTAGAGCTTGTTCCTCTTAGGTGCCTTGGCGCCCTAGGCGGTTGGTGTTGTTAGGAGCTCAATCATTGTGGTGTAAAGCTCGAGGCAGCGTCGAGTCTCCAATTAGGTTGTGGAGATCGCTCAGAGCAATTTGAAGGTACGGTGACCACCCCCAAGGGTTGCCAAAGTGTCTGGGTTGGTGACCACCCCAAGGGTCGCCATTAAATGCAGGTTCGATGACCGCCCTCAAGGGTCCCTTAGTGGAATCACGGCATCTTGCATTGTCGAGGGCGTGAGGAGATTCTGATGGCCCTAGTGGCTTCTTGGGGAGCATTGTGCCTCCACACCGCTCCAAACGGAGATTAGCATCCGCAAGGGTGTGAACTTTGGGATACATCGTCGTCTCCGCGTGCCTCGGTTATCTTTTACCCGAGCCCTTTACTTATGCACTTTACTTTGTGATAGCCATATTGTTCTGTGTCATATATCTTGCTATCACATAGTTGCTTATCTTGCTTAGCATAAGTTGTTGGTGCACATAGGTGAGCCTAGTTGTTTTAGGTTTTGTGCTTGCAAATTAACCGCTAGGTTTATTCCGCATTTGTTCAAGCCTAAACCGTAATTATTTTAAAGCGCCTATTCACCCCCCCCCCCCTCTAGGCGACATCCACGATCTTTCAGTCTTGGTTTGACAACAAGGACCAACTAGTGGCGACGGCAACATCCATGGCCAAATATATGCAATAGAGCGAAAAGGCGGCGATACTCCCGGAGGGAGTCGTGTGGGAGTACATAGAGCTGCTCCTCTGGGCCATGGAGCAAACAGATTCACCAAATCCGATCATGAGGGAGCGGTGGTGGGAGTATCGATCCCAGATGGAGCATCCACCAGAGATTGAAGGATCGAGCATCTACACGGTGCCGTTTGTGAGGGTGTCGTGCTAGAGCGAGCCGGTGGAGTCTTCGTCGATCGAACCCAACTGCAAGAGGAGAAAAGCAGTTGGCCCAACAACGCTTCCCCGCCATCCTCTCCCTCGCTGTTCACATCATCTCACGGGCGGCTATGCGCGCCGAGAATAGGAGGGACTGCCCCCAGCCCAATAGTCGGGCAGGTTGTGAATTGTCGGGGAGGAGCTTAGGGTTGTCAGTATTTGCAGGTTGTGTATTGTGTTTTGTGTTGTGTATTTTGAGAGTACTTTCAGATATGAATGTCTTTTGAATTTCAGATTTGCGTATTGAGCATATGAAGTATTTTATGAATTCTAGAGATCTATTTTAGCACGTAAAAATGTAGTTTCATAGGAGTATAAAAGTGCGGAACAATGTGATTCTCGAGAAAAAGCGCAAGTTTGATTTGAGATAAGCGCAAGTTCAGTTTCGGATAAGACTGCAACATTCAGAGGCGGAGCATTTATTAACACGGCCTTTTCAAACAGGGTTAACATCATGTTGAAAGTTTTATTCATGGTCAAAAATGGAACTACCAGCCAGTTAACATCATGCTGATCAACATTCATGCATATCACATCTTCATATGATGCACAGTCAAAAAGATATGCTATTTTCAAAATGCCCACACAATGTCGAGTGTGCGAAAAATAGAAAAAATGAGGGACAAAGTTTTGGCAAGTGTTGGACGTGGTATGCGTAGATGACAATGGGGACCCACATGTCAATAATGGCAGGGGCAAAAAAATTGGAGATATTTTCCCTGCATCAGGTTGAATCAAACCCGGACGGAACAACTATCGGGTAGTGTCACTTGGCCACTGGGCTAGTTCAGTACTTTGGTTACAAATAAGGCACTTCCTCAGGTGGTCGGATCTCCTCCTGCGCCTTTGTGTGCTCGCCACGGCACCGTTGTCTGCCGTTGTGAACATGCTGAACAAATGAGAGGAATCTGGAGAGGACTGTACATGGAGAGGTGGACAGTCGGGACCCACCAGGTCTATGGCCGTACGCAAGCAAGTGCCTCATAGAAAAAATACATCCTCCTAATGCTATACTGACGTTGGGGCCCATGGGTTTGTCAACATAGTTACATTTTTAGGTGCTTCAATGTAGTTACTATAGGAGATAATTTAACAACGAAGCCGGGGAGCTGGCAGGTATCATTTATTATCACTGGGGCAACAAGTATCAGGTGGGTTTTGGGCTGACCCGTCTAGGCTTTCTTCTTTAACATGCGCAACCCACGACATGCCGGTTTGTATTTTCTTGAGGGCCGTCATGTATCGACCGGCCTATGGACCTCCCATCCGAGGTTTTATTTTTCCTGAAACATCGGCAGCCCAATTTATGTACTTTTTTGAAGAAAACGCAGAGGTCTGTTCTATTTTTCTATATAAGAATAGGAGCGCTTTGGTCAACTTATGTTTCCTTCTAACTATATTATATATATTTAAATTATTTTTTATGTTATTATATATTATTGTTATTGTCATCATATATGTAACAGATACTTACATATGTAAGAAAACAATATCCCACATTCTATTAACTTATAAAAATAATTTCTTAACAATAAAATCTTGGATTTTTTGGCAACGAAAATCCTGGTGATTGTGTACAAAAGCTTGGTAAGATTTAAGGACCAATGTAATAATAAATCAATTATTATTAAATATATTTATAACAAAATGCTCAGCCCCTATTTATTTTTTAATAACATTGCTGCGCCCGACCCAACATTATAATTAGAATCAGCCCAGCAAAATCGTGTATTTCGAGAAAGTGCAAATGGCCAGTAATTTTTTAGGAAAAAATAAATGGGCCGCATGGACGCTACATTATTTGTTCACCCAGCCCAGCTAATGGACTGTAATTATAAAAAAAAAGATCAAATTGACTGTAAGTTCTACCCTGCAAAAAAACTGTAAATTCTGAAAAAATGGGTTGAATACGTGCCACATTTTTGGTGGCTGAAATGTGGGCCAATAGGTCGAAGCCAATGCAAGTTGTTGTCAACTTAGTCAACAAATGATTCTGACATTGTTAGCCGTTGGATTTACATCCAACAACCGGCATCCATCTTCAATCTCTCGTCTTCTTCCTCCATCGCTGCTGGGACCACCTGCTCTCGCCTCCTGCTGCTAGCAGCTCTGCTCAGCACGCTTTGCTGTGAAGCTCTACCCCACCATTGGCCAGGCCATCCCTCCACCCCTCCACACCTCTTGTTCTTCTGACTGCCGAACCACACCGCACAAGAACCAGTTAACCCTCGTACACCTCTCCGTCTGCGACTCTACTCCCGTGTCTTCCCATCTCAGGCTCATTGCTGTCTGCGGCCTCGCCGTCGTCCACCACCTTGGGTGCGCTCGGCGCGGAATGGTCAACGTGGTCAACGCACGACATCCATCATAAGTAGACTGTATGTGGAGAGGCTGACAGCTGGGTCCACGGCCGCATGCAAGGAAATGCCTCCTTATTACGTGCAAAATAATGATTCCTCCACCTAATAGCCGGGACCCACCGGAAGGGCCTCTGTATTTCATGAGAAAAATGTTCCCCCCACTGACAGGTCAAACCCACCATCAATATCTTCGCACGCAAGGAAGTGCCTCCTTATTACGCACAAAGAAAATGAATACCCCCCTACTAGCCGGGACCCACCATAGTGGGAGGCTGACTTGTGGGCCTACTAAGTTGGCAGGGACGGAGGGCTTTGTCAATTACTCAATATGAACCATTCTTGCTCCAGTGACCGTACGTTGTCCATCCAACGTCCATAGTGCTTCTTCAACCTCTGGTCTTCTTGCTCCAGCCACCCAAACCAGCGCCGGTCGTGCCGCGTGCTCCTGCCTCCCGTGGCTGGCTGTGATGCCGCGGAGGCATCACCGCCCCCTACTACTCCCACCGCTGGCTAGGCCATCCCTCTACTCACCCACATCCCCTGTTATTCTGCGGCGATGGCAGCCTCACACCGCAGCCGAACCAGTGAACCCTCATACTCCTCTCCGTGTGGGCATCCACTGTCGCATCTTCCTCGGCTCCGCGTCATCTCCTTCCTAGGCCTCGCCGTCGTCCACCGCCCTGGTGCTCTCGGTGCAGTGTGGTCAACATGGTCAAGGAAAAAATTCCATCGGAAGAGTACTGTACGTGGAGAGGCTGACAGCTGGGTCCACGACAGCCTCAAGGAAGTGCCTCCTTATTACGCACAAAATAATTATTCCTCCACGTGACAGCATGGACCCACCGAATGGGCCACCGTATTTGGCAAAAGAACGTTTCCCCCTGACTGCTAGGACCCACCAGCTACATCTTTGCACGCAAGGAAGTGCGTCCATATTACGGGCAAAAATAATAATTCGGCCCCTGACTGCTGGGACCCAGCAGCTACATCTTCGCATGCAAGGAAGTGTCTGACAGTCGGGACCCACCTGGTCGAAGCGTATGTAGCGTTGTCATTCTAGTCGCGAACGTGTATGTACATACTGGTCGATGTAGAGGCGCCCATGTGTCATAGTAGAGGCGCGCACGTGTCGTGTAGAGGCGCGCACGTAGCATGTACACGTACGTACAGCGGCCAGGGTGCAAGAAAGTAAATATGGCCACGTATGTACATACGGGTGGGGTCTCGAACGCCTACTCGCGCATACGTACGGCCAGGGCTCGTGTACATGGCTGGGTTGGAACAGAGAAACTACGTCGTCGTCGTGTTCATGGGGAGCCAACCGGCTGGGTCGGAACGGAATGCGTCGTCGTGTTCATCGGGAACCAACCGGCTTGGACGGAACAATCAATGGAAACGAGGCCTGGCGTACCGCAGAACGGAGGAAACGACCATTAAACGGGATCCTGTTCATCGGGAGGGGCCTGGCATACCACAAAATAGAGGAAACAGACTTTTGTTGGACCTCCTACGGTCGAAACGTGGTCTTGTCTATCGGGAGGGGTGTGGCGTACCGCAAAACGGAGGAAACGGACTTGTGTTGGAGCGTTACGGTCGAAACGGGGGTCCTGTTCATTGGCAGGGGTGTGGCGTACCGCAAAATGGGACTCCACGGGATACTGTTCATCTCCACCGCCGACCTCCTCCAGCCTCCACAGGCTACTGTTCATCCACCGTCGACCTCCTGCAGCCTCCACCTGCGACTGTTCATCCATGGGCTCCTGTTCATCCAGCCTCCACCGCGCGCTCCTCCACAGCTCTTTGTTCAACTAACCCTCTCCACGGGGTCCTGTTCAACCACCCCTCCACGGGCTACTGTTCATCCAGCCCTCCACCGGCTACTGTTCAACCAGCCCTCCACCGGCTACTGTTCAACCTTCCCTTCATGGGGTCTTGTTCATCCAGCCCTCCGCGGGGTCCTGTTCATCCATGCCTAACCGGATTGATCAATCGGGGTCATGTTCATCCAACCCCCACCGGGAACTATTCATCCAACCCCCTAGCAATGCTCACTATTCATCCAGAGGCAGCATTGATCGGCTTCAGTTAGCAGCAGTAGCGAAGAAATCGCTCGATCGCTCGGGTTCGATGTAGCGTAACTGCGGTCTGTCGCTCGGGTTCAGTTAGGTGACGCCTCGCTCGGGTTCAGTTAGAGCCCAACGCCTTGCACCCATGCGCGTACGTGTACAAGAGAAACGCGCATCGCTCGGCCCCCGACCACCCACCATAACCGGGAACTCCCCGATATTTTTCCTCGCCCTCACTTCTACCATGATTTTTTCCGTCATGCACGACCCAAAGAATATCATGCAGCAGCGTCTCCGGCCCGCCCAGGATGAAAAACCCATTTTCTGTCATGATTTTTTGTCATAGAAGTAGGAGCCCACCACATCTATGATGATACTGGGCTTCTTAACAATTATCGTCATAGAAGTGTCCTAAGTATGATAGAATTTTTTTCGTTCGGCCCAAAATGTCACGGATGTGTCTTTTTTTGTAGCGTCTTTACATTCGAACTATTTCAATCATGTGATTTGTCTCAATGCATGCTTTTCGTTTTCATTCGTTAGTTTGTACTTGCTCACTGTACACTGTTTTCAGCCGTTCCGCGGCTGGATTCCGAGAGTTTTGATATTTTCAGAGAAAATTTAAAACTCCCATTCACTCCCTCTGGTAGACATACATTGTTCCTACAATTGGTATCAGAGCAAGGTACTCCTTGACTCTGCTCATTTTGGTCTAACCACCTTGGAGTTCAAGTATGTCTTCAGTGAGCTACAAGTCACATCTCAAGATTCCCATATTTGATGAGGCGGACTATCCCTTCTGGAAAGAGAAGATGAAGATCCATCACCGAGCTATTGATGATGATATGTGGAACATGGTGTAGAACGGATTCACAGTTGAAGTGCCTTAGGTCCCTACTGACCGCGAAAAGGAACTCATTCAGATGGACACTCAAGCTAAAGATGAAATTGGTGGCCATCTCTCTCGTGCTCAATTTTCACTATCGTTAGTGTGAAACTGCGAAGGAATTGTGGGACATTCTTGAAAAGATAAATGATGGTGTTTCAACTCAAAAATAATCTCGCATTGATACTCTTCGGGCGAAGCTCAATTGGTTCCGGTGAATAGGAAATGAAAGCTGTCAGGAAACTTTCGATCGTTTGAGTGACATCGCAAATGAGTTGCAAGGTCTCGACCCCAAAGTCCTCACTGATAAAGAAGTTGTGAAGAAACTGCTCCAGTCTCTTGACAGCTCATTCGACACACTAGTTCTAATGATTAGGGAATGAGCTGATTTTAAAATTCTCGACTCTGCCGATATCATGGAAAGGCTAAACACCCACGAGGAGCAAGAAGAAGAAAAGAGAGATCTCTCTGTGGCTCAAGTCACCGCAAAATTCATGCTCTCAAGGTTGTGGCTGATTCTTCCTTAGAAGGAAATGTCAAAGAAGATTCAAATGACCTGGAAAGGATCATCAAATATCTCACATTGATCACGAAAAGATTCCAGCGCCTTCACAGGAAGAACCAATTTCAGAAGAAGGGATCCAGCAACTTTGGCAGTTCAAAATCTTCATCAAAACCTACTGGAGATTACATCTGCTTCAAGTGCAAAATGCTAGGACCATTTCATTTTGGACTGCCCTCTCTAGGATGCTGAAATCCATGCCAGTGGAAGATATGATTCAGGAAACAACCATGGCAAAGGAGAACAAGAACTATGACTCTGATGATGAGAAGAAAACGAAGAAGTTCTTCAAGAAGAAGGATGGCTCCGTCTCCAAGTCTTTGTCAAGATCTTCCTCAAGGAATCCCTCCAAGTCCTCCTCGAACCACAGGAATACCTCTCGCAAGGCCAAGGAGTACATCGGCAAGGAGATGGACTCCGATGAAGAAGAGTCATCTGACTCCGAAGAAGCTGATGAATCCAACGAGTATTTTGATTCCGGCATGACTTGTATAGCATGTGTCGCCTCCCCTGCATCAAACTTATTCGAGAATCATTCAAGAGATGATGAATCTCCTGCTTACTACTTCATGGCCAAAGCTTCAAAAGAAAAGGTATCCTCCAAGCATCACAAGGTTCACTCAAGTGACTAGTATTCTTCAGATGAGGATGACCATGCTAAACTAATCAAAATTGCTAATATACAACAAAATTCCCTTGAGAAAATCCTCAGGAAATCTGAAGGGTTGTTGGTTGAAGAGATGGAGAAAAATCAGTCATTGACAGAAGAGCATTTCACTCTCAAGTCACAAATGGAAGAACTATCAAATCGTCATGATTTTCTCTCAGCCGACCATGAGAGATTAACTGTACCTGAAAAGGAAACAGGAACTCGAGTCGCTGAGAGAGTCCCATGATGACTTGATCAGAGAACATTCTCTTCTTACCCAACAACTCAAAGAAAAACCTGAAGTGTTTACACCACCATGCTTAAAATGCCTTCAACGCAGCAATGATGAATCAAATGATGAATCTTTTATGAATGCTAACCCCTCTGTCAAGGAAAATGGTTCTATGTCTGATGAAAATGCTAGGTTGAACAATCTTATTCAGACAGGAATGTTCAAATCTCTCAAAGGGCACCAAATCCTTTGTGATGTTCTGAAGAAATCCATTCTTCACAAAAATTCCAAGAAAGAAGGTATTGGCTTCGAAAGGAAACTGAATGAAAATGGCTCCTACCGGGAACCTGATCAATATCCTCGCACTGTGTGGGTGCCTGCCAAGAGCAAAACGCTCGATCCAACTTTACTTTCAGGGTATGACTCTCCTATCCCTGAATACTCTTATGATGATTCTCTGGACAACTATAAGTTGTTCAAAAACCAACATGGTGGGCTGTCGCTCGCTATGTTGGACCAAACAGCAGGAATGGCCCCCCCAAAGAAAGTTATCTGGGTGCCCAAGAAAACTATTGAAGCATTTCCTATCACTACTTAACTAACCACACAGGCAGAAAATGCTCTTTACTTCCTTAAGAAAGTTCGACAGAATGAGTACATGCATACCTCATTCAACCACTATACTCATTCGTCTGGAAAGAATTTCAGTGACTATTCCTTTGATGATGCTCATACTTCTTTGACTAACATTTATGGTTATCGAAATAAATCATATCCTGCTCGCTCTATTGTTTTGGACCAACCTGCAAATATATGGGTGGTTAAGAAAGCCTAATTCCTCTGCAGGACTATGTCTCCGGGTGTACAGAATGGATAATGGATAGTGGATGCACTAGTCAGATGACCGGAGACAAGTCGTTGTTTGTCGACCCCAACTTAACTGCTTCATCTCAGAAGTATATTACTTTTGGTGACAACAACAAAGGAAAGGTAACTGGGTTACCTAAATTTGCTATCTTCAAAGACAAGAACATTGATGATGTTTTACTTGTCCAGTCTCTTGGATTCAATCTCATGTCAGTTGGCAAGCTTTGTGATCTAGGCATGCTAGTTCTATTTTCTATATCCAAATGAATCATCTTTATGGCCTCTAACAATTCCTTCGTCTTCGAGGGAAATAGAAAAGGTGATTTATATATTGTGGATTTCTCTAAGGGTCCCTCGGCCCAAACTTGTTTGCTTGCAAAACAACCGAAGGATGGTTGTGGTACCAAAGACTTGGTCATGCAGGCATGAGAAATTTGCATACTCTCGTGAAGAAAAAGCATCTCCGTGGCATTCCCGATGTAAAATTCAACAAGGATCGTCTCTGTGGTGCGTGTGAGGCCAGTAAGTTGGCCAAGAAGCATCATTCATCAAAAACTGTCATGACCACAACAAGACCTCTGGAAATTCTGCATATGGATTTATTCGGGGGCAGTCATTATGGTCTTGTTATTGTTGATGATTTCTCTCGTTACACTTGGGCATTCTTTCTCGAAGACAAAACTTGCACCCAAGACATCTTCAAAGATTCGCCAAGAAGGCCCAAAATGAATATGATGTGCGAATTAAGCATGTCAGAAGCGACAATGGTACTAGGTTCAAAAACACTCATATTGAAGATTTTCTCGATGAAAATGGTATAGCTCATGAGTTCTCTGCCGCATAGACTCCCCAATAGAATGGAGTTGTTGAGCGAAAGAATAGAACTCTCATCGAGATGGCGAGAACAATGCTCAATGAGTATAAAACTCCTATTCGCTTCCAGGCCGATGATATTAACACTTCTTGTCATGTTGTGAATTGTGTTTATCTTCACAAATTCCTGAAGAAAACTTCATATGAACTCATCACTCGCAAGAAACCAAATGATTCTTATTTACGTGTTTTTGGTGCACCTTGCTATATTTGTGACATGAATCATAATTCCAAGTTTGCATCTAAGGCACATGAAGGTTTTCTTCTTGGTTATGGCTCGAACTTGCATACTTATCGTGTCTATAACTCTCACCATGGGGAAGTTATGGAAACGGTAAATGTGCGGTTTGATGAATCTAATGGCTCCCAGAAGGAGCAGCCTAATGTGATAGATGAACCACCGATTTCGGATGCTATTCAGCAAATGGCCATTGGGAGCGTCAGGCCAGTTGAAGGAAATGTTCCTGACTCTTCCGATGATGATGCCCCATGACTCGAAGCAGAACATGCCAAGCCACTACCGAAAAAAATGCCACTCCAAACACAAATGGCAACCAGAATGCAAATGCCAATCAAAATGGCAATCCCGATTAAAATGGCGACACAAATGCTCATCCTGATGCTGATGCTGAGGAAAATGAAAATGATCATCAAGATGAAAATTCTCACCCACGAGTGGCTAATCGTGTTGACCCTGCATTAATTATGAAAGATCTCAAGAATCCATGTTATCGACCCGCAACTCATTCTCGCACTCGTTTGGCTAACTACTGTGGCAGTTTCTCCTTTGTCTCATTGACAGAACCTACTAAATATGAGGAAGCCATGAATGATCCCGATTGGATGAATGCCATGCAAGAAGAGTTGGTGCAATTCGAATTGAATGATGTATGGGAATTGGTTGACAAACATAATCCTAAGAAGCACAATATCATCAGCACAAAATGGATATATATACCGGAATAAGCAAGATGAGAATGGCATTGTTGTGAGAAACAAAGCACGTCTTGTCACTCAGGAGTGTACACAGGTAGAAGGTATTGATTTCGGTGAAACATATGCTCTTGTTGCTCGCCTTGAGGCAATTTGTATTCTTCTCGCTTATGTAAACTACAATGATATCCTGTTTTATCAAATAGATGTGAAAAGTGATTTCCTTAATGGTGAAATTGATGAGGAAGTATATGTTAAGCAGCCACCTGGCTTTGAAAACCCTCAGTTTCCTAACAAAGTTTTCAGGATGAAAAAGGCTCTATATGGGCTGAAGCAAGCCCCTCGAGCTTGGTATGACACCTTGAAGAGGTTTCCACTCGACAAAGGGTTCAAGCCAGGATCCACTGATTCCACTCTTTTCACTCGTGCTATTGATGGTGATCTATTCGTGTGTCAAATTTATGTGGATGATATTATTTTTGGCTGAACTAACACTGCTTGCAGCATGGAGTTCGGGTGAATGATGTCCGAGAAATATCAAATGTCTATGATGGGTGAACTTAAGTTGTTTCTCGGACTACGAATACGTCAACAGGACAACGAAATTTGCATATCTCAGGAGAAATATCTCAGAGACCGTCTGAAGAAGTTTAAAATGCAAGATTGCAAATTGAAGCGCTACAAAAGTCAGATGCCCACGATTGGTCAGCTGGACTGTGACACCCCCGATTCAATTGTACACTAATCATACATGCACACATGTACAATCAAGATCAGGGACTCACGGGAAGATATCACAACACAACTCTAAAATAAAATAAGTCATAAAAGCATCATAATACAAGCCAGGGGCCTCGAGGGCTCGAATACAAGTGTTCGATCATAGACGAGTCAGCGGAAGCAACAATATCTGAGTACAGACATAAGTTAAATAATTTTCCATAAGATGTCTAGCACAAACTGGGATACGGATCGAAAGAGGCGCAGGCCTCCTGCCTGGGATTCTCCTAAACTACTCCTGGTCGTCGTGGATGGCCTGCATGTAGTAGTAGGCACCCTCGGTGTAGTAGGAGTCGTCGACGATGGTGGCGTCTGGCTCCTGGGCTCCAACGTCTGGTTGCGGCATCCGAGAAGAAGAGGATAAAAGGGGAAAAGAGGGAGCAAGGCAACCATGAGTACTCATCCAAAATACTCGCAAGCAAGGATCTACAATACATATGCATGGATATATGTGTAAAGAGGCAATATCGGTGGACTGAACTGCAGAATGCCAGAATAAGAGGGGGATAGATAGTCCTATCAAAGACTACGCTTCTGGCAGCCTCCATCTTGCAGCATGTAGAAGAGAGTAGATTCAAGTCCTCCAAGTAGCATCGCATAGCATAATCCTACCCGGCGATCCTCCCCTCGTCGCCCTGTGGGAAAGCGATCACTGGGTTGTCTCTAGAACTTGTCTGCGTGTGTTTTATTAAGTATCCGGTTCTAGTTGTCATAAGGTCAAGGTACAACTCTGGGTCGTCCTTTTACTGAGGGACACGGCTATTCGAATAGATAAACTTCCCTGCAGGGGTGCACCACATAAACCAACACGCTCGATCCCTTTGCCCGGACACACTTTCCTGGGTCATACCCGGCCTCGGAAGATCAACACGTCGCAACCCCACCTAGGCTGTGAGAGGTGACGCGGTCTAAATCCTATGCGTGCGAAGTGCAGGCCCATCGCCCATTGCACACACACGTTCGCGTCTGTGACGGTGAGCGAGCTAGCCTCCCTTATACAAGGGCGAGCGTTTGATCCAACCCGCGCGTCTTTGCTTTCGATCGCTAACGTCAAGAAGGCTTGGTGATACCACGGCGTCGAGTGCCCATAAGCTGCTCCCCCGTGGTTGGTTAGTGCGTATAGGCGATGGCGGAACTCGAGATCAAATACCAAGATCTCGTTGAGCGTGTTATTATGAAGTAACCGCGAAAGCCGACAAGGGCCAGGCCCACCTCTCGCCTAGGTGGTCTCAAACTGCCCTGTCGCTCCACCACAAAGTAATAGTCGGGGGCCATCGGGAACCAAGGCCCACCTCTACTGGGATGGAGCCACCTGTCCTTCCAGCCCCCACATCGAAATAACTTGCGGGTACTCTACGAGCCGACCCGACTTTAGTCACCATTTGTACAGGATGTATGTATGTAAGTATATACCCGTGATCACCTCCCGAGTGATCATGGCCCAATAGTATAGCAAGGCAGACGGACAAGAATGTAGGGCCATAGATGATAAACTAGCATCCTATACTAAGCATTTAGATTGTAGGTAAGGTATCAACAACTGTGGCAACAATGATAGGCTATGCAACAGAATAGGATTAACCAAACAGTAACATGCTACACTACTCTAATGCAAGCAGTAGAGGAAAGAATAGGCTATATCTAGTGATCAAGGGGGGGCTTGCCTGGCTGCTCTGGCAAGGAGGGGTCACCGGTGACGTAGTCGTACTCGATGGCGTCAGCGCCAGTCTCGGGGTCTACCGGAGAAGAAGAGGGGGAAGAAACAGTAAATATAGAGCAAACAAAGCATCACAAATTATAACAAGGGAATACGCGGTGTCAGGGGTGATCTAACGCAGGGATAGGTGATATCGGCGAAGGGGGGAAACTTCCGAGAAAGTATTCCCGGTGTTTGGCATTTTCGGACAGTCGAACCGGAGGGAGAAAGTTGTGTGTTCGCTATGCTAGGGATGTGTGGCGGACGAACGGGCTGCGTATTCGGATTTGACTTGTCCTTCTGAGCAACTTTAATGTACAAAGTTTTCTCATCTGAGATGTGGTTTATTTTATATGATTTACCGAAGTTTATTGCATTTTCTGGTTTTTCTTTATCTAGTTAATTCAAATAGCAAAATATGGCAGATTACATTTTATACCCACAAGTGCGCTAGTCTAATCGTATGACAGTGGGGGCCAGGGGCCCAGTCAACTAGTTCGGTCGGCAGTTGACCAATCAATGTTGGCTGGTCAACAGGGTCAAAATGGACCCATATGGCATACACTCATATGTTAAACAGATTGTTTTAATTCAGTCTAATTAGCAGTGGCTGCCCACTGTCATATGCATGTTAGACTAAGTAGTAATTAAATTAACTTAAACAATGGGGGCTACCTGGCAGTGTGCCACTACTAACCTAACACACACACGCTAATTACACAGGGCCGGCCAAAAAGTCACACCCTCCGCGGTCCTGAGCCTCTCCCCCCCCCGCTTGCTTCCGCGCTCGGCATGGCCACCCAAAATTTGAGGCGCCTTTACTCCGCCCACCGCCCCTCCAGGCCTCCGCAGAGGCCATGCCGTGCTGCTCCACCCCGGTGCGAGATCCGGCCTTGCCTGCGGGATGCTTTGAATGGAGCTCTCCAAAAAAGGAGGAGATCCACTCCCGTCCAATGTCCGTCCCAAGTCTTGCGACCCGACCCCCCATCGCCAAGACGGTCCGAGAAGCTCCCCCCCCGCCCCCGCCCCCTGCGGATCTGGCGCCTGCGACCCCGAGGCTGGCTTTGGACCGGTGGGTGGAGACGCGCCACCTCTGCCTGAGCGCCCCCGTCTCAAGTCCATTGTCGTATGTGATTCATCCTTGCCAAATCTGGGCTAGCGACGATATTGAAGAGGGATAGACGATCCAGAAATCCCGCAAAAATAGGAAGGCCGGTAGGGATCCGATAGGTTCCAGCCAGCTCTAGGGCCACCACCACCGACGCTCCCTCCCCGGCCGCCTCTCCTCAAAGGGCAGGGAGGCCTTTTTAAGCAGATTCAGAGGTCTCTGCTTCCGCTGCCTTAGTTCTGAACACTGTAGAATCGACTGCCGTGAGCCACTATGCTGCATTATCTGTAAATTCCAAGGTCACTACGGCCGCGAGTGCCCTGAGAATCCTCACATCAAGGCCGCAAGCAAGCAAGGCATGAGGTCGTGTGCCCAGCACCGGCCGGTCCGCGACCGCCTGATTTTCCCGCCATCCCCGACCCTGCGGTCGGCCCGTCCGGTCGACGCACGCCTCGCCATGGAACCTGCACCCCTCATCCACCACAACCGTCGCCCCCGCAACAGCCACAAGGTCATCGCTTCCACGCCGGCCCTCGAGCACCAGACGTTCTTGCTCCTCCAGCATGCCGTGGTCGTCACGGTGGTGGGCACCACGGCACATGCTGCCAGCCCGTTGTCCATCGGCCGCGCGCTCGAGAAGGAGTTCAAGATCCTGCCTCACCTGCTGCGCATCACCAACCACGACCCCGAGGACTTCTTCGTCTTCTTCACCATGCCGGCACACAAGGACCTCGCCGTGTGGCAGGGCTCGCTGTCAGTGGATGGTGTGCCCTTCCTGCTGGAGCCACGGCGGGAGGACGCGCATGATGTCCGCCTCAAGTGGATGCTGCATGTGCGTTTCATCATCGAGAAGCTCCCCATGAACCTCTGGACGCTCGAGGGGGCGGCGGAAGCCATTGGTGACAAGGTCATCATCGACCGCCTGGATAGCCGGACGCATGAGCGTGTCGACACCAAGCTCTTCGCATGCTGGGTATGGTGCTGGGACACAGCCCATATCCCCACCAAGCGCACCATTTGGAAGCACGCCAGGGGGGCGGGCCACATCGAGGAGATGCTGGGCCACTCCCCTCCGAGCCACGCGGTGCCCCCCTCCAGAGCTCCTGCAGTACGACCTGCTCCTTCATCTCGATCGTGTCGAGGATTGGACACCGCTCTCGCCGCGATCCTCGCGCTCCCCGTAGAGCGGCATCCCCTCGGAAGATGACGAGCCCGACGAGCGCCCCTACCCCCGCACTGAGTTGGGCGTCCGGACCATGCGGGTGGAGGACGGCAGGCCGGCAATCACGCCCGCACCTACCATGCGCCCGCAACCCCGCATCGCTTCCATAGGCTGTCGGGGCATGCCCTCCGACGGTAGGGGCACAACCGTGACGGCGACGACCAGAGATACCAGCGTCGTACCTGGAAGGACACCCTCCTCGGCCTGGGGCGGGCGAATGCTCCGGCCCCCCTGCCAAGGATAGGCAGCGCAGCAGGACCCCAGTCTCCCGCCACCGGCAGGGCGCGCCGCGCGGGAGGCACATGTGCGGCGACAAGGCATTGCCCCACGCCCCTGGCATGAGCAAGGAATCGGCGCCGCGCGTTGCTTCGATGCGCCCGTCAAAGCAAAAGGGCAAGGAGCCCGCACCGAGCAGGCATCACCACCACCACGACGATGGCGCAAGCAGCGGCGTCTCCCTGCTCGCCCCTCCCCGCCCGCTCGCCAAGACCGTTGTGCCGGCCCCTATCGCAGATCCAGTGGCTGAGTTCTTCGAAAGCGCCCAAAGCATCCTGCCTCCTCCACCTCCCTGCGCTGACGCCTAGGCCCTGGCGATCGACCAGATGATTGCCGCCAAGCTGGCTAAGCCGCTAGCCTTCGTCGCTGATGCGGAGGGGGGCAGCAGAGGCTCCCTGGACATGGGGCCTGCTCTCTCCCTAGCATGCCACACCCCCAGGAGGTGGCCACCCATGCGGTGCAGCTAGGAGAAGTGACTCAGAAGGTCAGAGAGATGCAGCTTTAGGGCGATGCCGATGATGCAGAGCCACCGCTCTTCGCTCCCCTGCCCCAAGCGGTGATCGGACGCCCCCCCGGCCAGAGACAAGACGCCCCGCAAGACCAGGGTGGTGCCAAAGCCGGCTAGGCAGAGCCTCAGGCAAGCCAGCAATCCCTCGCCGGTGCCAGTATCCCAGAGGGCGAAGCTGCGGCTGGTGCACGGGCTTGGGATCCTTGGCCCAAAAGAGAAGATGACGGCCCGGGCGGCGGAGGCCCTCATTCGTCGCTTCGACGAGCCGCTGACGGACTCCGACATTGCAGCCATAGCGAAGCTCACCCGCCTCGACCTTGCAGCGCTCAAGGCAATCGCCGGTGTCAACAACCACGTAGATGAGGCCCCGGGGCCCTCTGTTACTCCATGTTAGTTGCATCCCGAAGCTCTCCCCATCGACGACGACCAACAAGGTGCTGGAGTAGTGTAGTTTCCTTCATGTGTCAAGATTGCTGTAACCGTAGAATGGGTAGATGGATGGTTGCTTGCCGGCGGAGTTTTGGGCCTATTGGTGGCCGCCGGCAGCCCCAGGACAGTCCGGATGTGTACCTGTATTTCCTTTCAATGATTAACAGTCGTAGACAAAATGCCCGGTACCACCTCCCTGTACCTAGCATGATGAGCAATTATTGGTTTACCCATGAATGACACCAACTGCCCAGTCATGAGTTGGAATGTCCGAGGTCTAAACACACCGGCGCGCCGTGCAGTCATATGTGATACTGCTAACACGCACAAGCTTGCAATCCTCTGCCTTCAGGAGACTAAGATAGAATGCTGGTCGGCAGCCCTAGCTAGAGAAGTAGGAGGTGCAAGGCTTGACGACTGTGTCGTCCTCCCAGCGATGGGGACGTGTGGAGGGATCGCAATCTTCTGGAACTCCACTCTAGTTTCCGTCCAATCTCAAGCTATAGGGCAATTCTCAATCACAGCCAGAGTAACACTTGCAAACTCATCAACTTCCTACTGGCTAACCACGGTGTACGGGCCTGCTGACGAAGTACGGAAAGATGATTTCCTTGCAGAGATTGCAAGCATAGCACCCCCACCTGGTGAAGCATGGCTGATCAATGGCGACTTCAACATCATCTACGAGGCTAGGGATAAAAGCAACAGTAACATAAATCGCCGGATCATGGGAAAGTTCAGAGCAGCCATAGACGCAGCTGGATTGCGTGAAATCAAATGCAAAAATCATTGTTTTACTCGGAGCAATGAACGACGAGCGCCGACACTAGTTAGCATAGATAAATTGTTCTGCACCGTCGCCTGGGAGGGCCTATTCCCGACCTATCTCCTGCACGCAGCCTCCACATCTTGTTCCGATCACTGTCCCTTACTTCTGGCAGCTGCTGCAGCCCCTCGACAGCCAGCTCGGTTCATATTTGAAGCGTTCTGGCCCAAGCACCACCATTTCCATGAAACCGTAGCGAGGGCATGGAACCGTCCCATGCCGGTACGTTGTGCCTTCACCAGGTTGAACGTCAAAATGGCCCGTGTGGCCAAAGACTTGAAGATCTGAAGCAAGTCGCTCTTCAGCGACGCCAAGATGCAATTGCACCTCGCCACCGAAATTTCCCTGCGCTTAGATGTAGCACAAGAGAATAGGGCGCTTTCAGATGCGGAATTCCACCTTCGCAAATCACTAAAGCTGCGCATTCTAGGGCTGGCCGCAGTCGAGAGGGCAAGAAAACGGCAAGCCTCCCGAGTTACCTTGCAGCGGGCTGCAGACGCCCCGACTGCCTTCTTCCAGGCAAAGATCAACTCTAGAAATAGGAAGAAGTTCATCCACACTCTGCATGGGCCTGCAGGTGTGATCACTTCTCAGGAGGACAAGGAAGCGCTAATCCATGATCACTTCAACTCCTTGCTGGGGATGACGGTTCGCCGCGACACCACCATCCACTGGAACTCCCTTGATCTACCTCACCTGCAAGGGGGAGGCCTAGATAACCCCTTCACTGAAGATGAAGTGTGGCTTGCGATCAAATCCTCCCCAATTGAGCGATCACCGGGGCCAGATGGCTTCTCTGGCACTTTCTTCAGAAGTTGCTGGACTGTCATCAAGGACGACGTCATGGCATCTTTTAGCCAATTCTACAATCTAGCTGGTAGAAGTTTTGCATCCATCAACACGGCCCTGGTGGCCCTAATCCCAAAGAAGGATGGGGCCTCCTCCATTGCTGATTTTCGGCCAATTAGCTTAATCCACTCCATCGCCAAACTCATTGCAAAGGTGCTCTCAATGCGGCTGGCCACGGTTATCCATACGCTAATCTCCCCAGCGCAATCGGCTTTTCTCCGGACCAAGTGTATCCACGATAGCTTCCTCTACGTCCAGAATTGTGTCAAAGCACTCCATAGAAAGAAAACCCCGGCCCTGCTCCTAAAACTGGATATTGCAAAGGCCTTCGACAATGTATCATGGGAATACATACTAGAGCTGCTGCAAAAGCTAGGTTTTAGCGCTAGATGGAGAGATTGGATTGCCCTCCTACTCTGCACATCATCATCATCCTTCTTGCTAAATGGCATCCCAGGCCGGCATATCCTCCACCGTCGAGGACTGCGACAAGGTGACCCCCTGTCGTCGTTCTTATTCATCCTAGCGATCGACCCTCTGCACCACATTCTATAGGAGGCTACCCGGCGGCAACTGATTGCGCCTATACCGGAAAGGGAGCTAAAACTTAGAATTAGTCTCTACGCTGACGACGCGGTCATCTTCGCCAACCCTGTGCAACACGAGATTGATGCTCTCCTAGACATCCTCCAAGATTTTGGGAAATCAATGGGCTTGCATATAAACCCTTCCAAATTTTCGGCCCTCCTCATTAGGTGCGAGAATATTGACCTAACGTTCGTCCTGCAAAATTTTGGGGCCAATCTAGGGTAGTTTCCCACCACCTACCTCGGGCTCCCGATCACCATCGCCAGGTTAAGGCTGGCAAACCTGCAGTTCATCTTGGACAGGATCAAAGCAAGGTTGGCGGGCTGGAAGGCAAGCTACTACCTATTGCAAGTAGGAGAGTGCTGGTTCGAAGTGTTCTCAGCGCCATGCCAACTTTTCCGCTCACTGTCCTAAAGGTTCCAAAGAAGCTACTGAAAGAAATTGACAAATGCAGACGTCGGTTCTTATGGAAATAGGATGATGAGCTGACGGGGGCCAGCTGCAAAATAAGCTGGCCGGTGGTGTGTGCACCAACCTCCAAGGGCGGCCTGGGCATTCCGGACCTGGATCGCTTCAGCCGCGCCTTGCGGCTGCGATGGCTCTGGATCACCTGGGCTGACCCAAATCGCCCATGGGTGGGCACGACATCACCATGCAACGAGGAACATAAAGCTCTGTTTGCGGTTGCGACGATGGTATCAATTGGGCATGGATCAACAGCCCTGTTCTGGCACTCCTCCTGGATTGGCCCAAACACGCTGGCCTCTGCCTACCCAGCCCTCCTCAACCACTCAAAGCACAAGAACAGGACAGTACGGGATGCACTCCGTGAGGACACTTGGATCAAAGATCTGAGACATGGTGACACACACCCGCTGCTGCAGCAATTCGTCCAACTCAATTGCCTGATCATCGCCGCTGCACCGGAGCTCCGGGAGGGAGAGATGGATCAAATTCAATGGACCCACGAGGCGTCAGAGAAATACACATCCAAATCGGCCTATGCTATGCAGTTCCAGGGACGGATCCTGTCAATTTTGGATGAGCTCGTTTGGAAAGCATGGGCACCAGGGAACATCAAAAATTTTGCTTGGCTGCTATTGCAAGATCGCCTCTAGACAAATGATCGTCTACAGCGGCGTAGTTGGCCAAACAGCTATTTTTGTCAGCTCTATGTTCGCAACCTGGAATCGACTCACCACTTGCTCTGGACCTGCCGGACAGCCCTAGAGGTTTGGAGATTGGTGGATCAATAGAAGGATGCTGGCAGCTCACCCCGCATCACTCATGGCAAAAATCCACCTCCACAGCGATCATGCACCGGATGATCAGCAAGACCCGGCCGGCCCAATGGAAGGGCGCCAACACGCTCATTCTTCTGACATGCTGGGAGATCTGGAAAGAGAGGAACAGCTGCACCATCAGAGGCAAGCAGCCGGCAGCAAGGGACGTTGCGAACGCCATCGAAAATTCAGTGCATCTCTGGCGGCAGGCGGGCGCAGCATGCTTGGAGAGACCCTTCTAGAATCCACCATGAGATATAGGCCACTGTAATTCCACTCTTACTTCGATCAGCAAAGCCTTGGCCTAAGCAACATTGTTGTAATCTTTTTCTGAACTGGTCTTAGGACCCTCCAACGCACCCTTGTTTTCCCATTGCTTTCTCCTAATGATATGAAAAGCCAGCGATTGCTGGATCTTTCAAAAACACAGGGCCGGCCACACACGGTCGTGGCCAAGCCGGCCACACACAGCGCGCAACACCTAGGGGTTAAATATGTTCTCTGTTAACAGAAGATAGCAATTTGTGATTTTCATAGGATTTAATCCATGCATCAAATGGATTTGGTCCAATGAACACATTTGAGCCTTGTCAAGTGTACCACCTTCCCATATTTTTTTAGCCCTACTAACATTTGTTTAACCGCAGTTTAGGAGCACTCGAGGGGGTTACTCGATGTAATATTCACAAAGCTAGCCGCACCTACAATAATTAGTAGCAGCACGCAACACCAACCGGTGGCGGTGGGAGCAGCAAAGCAGCAGCAAAGCGAGCGGTCGTGCGTGCTGGGCGCAGGGGGGGACGAACGTGAGGCGTGGACGCGCACGCGCGTGCGAGTGGTTGCGGCGGCTGCAGCCAATAGCAAGCAGGCGGGAGCAGCGACGAGCGCACGCAGGAACAGGTGGCTGCGGAGAGGCCCAGCGCGAGGCAGCACGGCAGCAGCGGTAACAGAGGAGGCGCGCGCAGGGGCGACCAGGGGGGCTCGCAAGCAGCAGAGCAGCTTGACAGGTCCGGGCGGCCGGCGAGCGGGGCGTACGGGCGGCGGCAGCAGCAGATGCAGACGCAGCAGCGACAGCATGCGAGCACAGCAGCAACAATGAGGCCACCCGTGGCCACGGGGCTGCGTGGGCACTCGCGCGCGACGGCGGGCGCAGCGGCTGCGAGCGTGGGCGGTGAGCAACGGCGGCAGCAGAGAGGCAGCGACAGCGGGCAAGCGGAGCAGGCGGCGGCCGGAGAGAAGCGGGGCACGGTGAGCAGGGGCGCGGCCCGGTGGTGCGAGGCGCGGCCGGTGGTGCGGGTGGTTCGACCGGGGCATGGCCTCGCACGCAGAGGCGCGTCCTAGGGCGCAGCCAGGAGCGAGCGGCGAGGCATGGCACGGCGGCGACTATGGCTAGGGGCGCGGATCCGCGGAGAAAAGAGAGGGGAGAGAAGCGGAGCTCGCGAAGGGAGCACAAGGAGGCTCGGTGATAGCTTAGTAGCGCAGATGGTGGCCGGATTCGACGAAGTTCGTCGGCGAAGCAGAGGAAGAAGACGGCGTCGTGGACGCCGCAGCGGTGGCTCCCGGCTCGGTGCGGTGGCGCGGACGACGTAGCCGAGCACGGCGGGGGCGTGGACGGACTAGATGGGCTCGGGGGTGACGAGGAGCGCGAGGCGACGGCGGCCATGGCGGTGCTGCGTTGGGGAGGCTCCGACGCGTCCAGGACAGAGAGAGAGGCGCGAGGGGACAGGTGAGGATGAGGGTTAGGCTTAGCAAGGACAAGGGGGCAGACACCAGCTTTATAGGCGAGCGGGGAACCAACGAGCACGGCGGGGGCGTGGACGGACTAGCTGGGCTCGGGGGCGACAGGGAGCGAGAGGGCGACGGCGGCCATGGCGGTGCTGCGTTGGGGAGGCTCCGACGCGTCCAGGACAAAGAGAGAGGCGCTAGGGGATAGGAGAGGACGAGGGTTAGGGTTAGCAGGGACGAGGGGGGCGACACCAGCTTTATAAGCAAGCGGGGAACCGGCGGCCACCGCCGGATGGTTGCCACAGTGACGTCCGTGACCGTGGCGGCCATCGGGCGTGGCCACGACTTCGCCCCTGTAGCGGGCGAGTGGGGAGGGACGGCTGGGTCGGCCTGGTCGGCTGAGCCGACTGGCCCAAGAGGCCCAGTGAGGAAGGGGTGGCCTTTTGGTTTTATACTTTTTTAATCAATCTTTTCTGTTGATTTGTTTTCCAATTTATTTTCTATTTACTTTAGTTCTATTATTATGAATCCATCTCCTAAGATAGAATTTCAATTTAGTACACTGCCACAAAAAGTCTGGTGCAATTACAAAATACTTTGCATATTTTTATTATTTAGAAGGCATTTAAATATTTGTTTTAGCTGCTATTTTATTTACCTTTGAGCGTTTAAACCTTTTATAAAAATGTGGTTTCATCACCATAATTACCTATGCATTAAATGTCACCTCTCTAACATTTTAGTTTAAACCTTTGTTGTTTGCCTTTAAATTTAAATTCGAATTAGAATCGTTTGAACTAACCTGATATTAGCAACAATAATTGTGGTGACACGGCACCATTAGCAGGGGATTACTGTAGCTTGATTATCCGGGCGTTACAATTCTCCTCCACTACAAGAAATCTCATCCCGAGATTTAAGAGGTGGTGTTAAGGGGAAAGGAATTGGTTACGAAATTCTAACGGATCTTCTCGTTCTTGGTTGCTCTTCTCAAAGAGTTTGCTCCATGATGTTTATCCTTCCATTCCTCTACTTCTGTGTGTCGGGACGAAGTTGTCATCCTTTCTTTGGGAACTCCATCGTACTTACGTAAAATGATAAGGGGTAACTCGAAATAACGGAGCTATGCACGGTTGCTTATCGGGTAGATAACATTAGGGAAGGTGGCGAAAAGTAACTCTCGAACTGAAACTTAAGAAATTACCGAGGGCAAAGTAAGAATGTGCAAAGTAGAAGTTTCAAGAGCATAGGCAATCGTTCGTTGCCTGATACGAAATGTGAAAGGGGTTCAGAACAATGGGAATAAGTATTGCATCTGATACCAGAATAGATCACTAGGCAGGTGCCCCGTGAACTACATACGAAGTCAAGCTCTAGGAATAACTTTGGCAGCAGGGTGTACAGGAGAGTCAGGTTTTGATCCTGTGAAACTGTGGGTTATGGGCCCACCATGTGGTTTAAAGTAGAAAGGGGGCTGACATCTTGCTCAGTCATGATAGCAAGGCATGTCAGAGGGTAGCCTGTCAGTTATGTCGGCAACAACATCAATACCAAGGGCAAGGGACGAAGAGAACCATTTTCCTGCTTGTTGAACGAGGTCGACCAATAGGCAAAGTTCTCGTCCATCGGTGGTTACCGGAATGCTATCGACAAATGCAACAGGGTCTTACTGACACGGTTGTACACCAAGGTGTTTACATAAGCAGAAGAATATTACTGCTTAGATCATATGGATCACAAGGAAGGTTAAACAAATCAATGGAAAGGAAAATGTGATCATCAGATCAAACAGAATAATGGAAAGGAAAATGTGTTTAACACATATACCAGGGGTATACCCTTCCCAAGGACAAGCAGAGCATGATATCCATGGCAGGATATAAAGTAGAAAACCCTTCAGGAAATGGGAGAGAAATTTCATGACATTACCCATACAACGGTGTTTCGATAATTGAGCAAGAAACATTTAGCATCGGGCTTCAAATGTTCTTGTTGAGAACAGGAGTACCATAGACATGCTCCGAGATAGCATTGACATGGTCTTCAAGCAAGGTCAGACTTCGGATTCACAAAGGATCCATCAGGAAGAACTGCTAGGATAGATCTTATGGTCCCCTCATGGAAAAGGTGGGGATGTGGCCGACAGGATGAGCAACAATTCAACGAGATTTCCAGAAACATCGATTTCCTCAATTAAGTGAACAAGGAGATAACATTAGTCAGGTCAAATGATATAATGATATATTTGGAAAACATACACAGTTTAACAATGATAGAAGGGTGCACCCGGAAATCTGTACTAGGTAGCATGATCAATGTTTGAATGATGATTCAATAAGCAATAGACTTAGAATGAAACTATCGACGATTAACTTCAAAGCAATAGGGTTGCCAGAAGGGCAGAACCCAAACAGTACTGTTCACTTGTAGGTTTCCCGGTTAGAATCGACATGGGGACCAAGAATAGAATGGTGATGGTAATAAGTATCACTTGTATCAAGAATTCTTAAGGGGTGGTGAAATTCTCGCGACCTTCTTGACATAAAAGGCGGTGGTACACAAGGGTAGAACATAATACCAGCTGGATAGCAAGTTGCATCCGTAACATGAACAAGTTTGTGGTGAAAGAAAGGTAATGATGTTGTTGATGGTGTAGGATCGTTGAAGGTGAGAGTGTCTAGAGGGGGGGGTGGTTAGACTACTCGACAAGATAAAATTATGCCTTTTGACAAAGACAAGTTTTTGGCAGATTTTGCATATCACACAAGTCAAGCAGCTTACTACACATGCAATTCTAGAGTATGGGCAGCGGAAAGTAAATTGCACATGAAGTAAAGAGAGGTGGAGAAGATCAAACGCAGTTTGGAGACACGGAGATTTTTCTCGTGGTTCCGATAGGTGGTGCTATCGTCAATCCACGTTGATGGAGACTTCAACCCACGGAGGGTAACTGCGAGAGTCCACGGAGGGCTCCACCCACGAAGGGTCCACGAAGAAGCAACCTTGTCTATGCCATCATGGCATCGCCCACGGAGGACTAGCCTTACTCGGGGTAGATCTTCACGAAGTAGGCGATCTCCTTGCCCTTACAAACTTCTTGGTTCAACTCCACATCTTGACGGAGGCTCCCAAGCGACACCTAACCAATCTAGGAGGCACCACCCTCCAAAAGGTAATAGATGGTGTTGTTGATGATGAACTCCTTGCTCTTGTGCTTCAAATGATAATCTCCCCAACATTCAACTCTCCTCACTGATTTGGCTGTGGTGGAAGAAAGGATTGAGTGGAAAGCAACTTGGGAAGGCTAGAAATCAAGTTTCATATGGTGGGAGTGGAGCAACTTGATCTCAACACAAGAGTAGGTAGTTTTCTTCTCGAAATGTAAGGTAGGAGTGGTAGTTCTTTCGATGGCTCTCTCCACGAATGAAGAGGAGGTGGAGGGTATTTATAGCCTCCACACAAAATCCAACTGTTACACATTTGACCAATCTCGGTCGGACCGAAGTTGACAACTCGGTGAGACCGAAAGTTCAAATCTTGTGAGCGTTGGGATTTTCGTGGGACCAAAATACAATCTCGGTGAGTCCGATTCTTCCAAAGACTAGGGTTTGCCCATCTCGGTGGGACCGACTTTATCATCTCGGTGACACCGATATGATGATGAAGGTTCTGAAGCTTGGCAACACCAGTTCGGTGAGACCGAGTTTGGAATCGGAAAATCCGAAATTTCTAGGGTTTGGCTATATGGTGAGGTGGTTCATCTCGGTGTGGTGAGTTTATGGAATCGGTGAGACCGAGATTACTTATGAGTGTGTATATGAAGTGAGGGTCTTGATAGTTTGGGAGATAGATCACTAAGCATTACGAGCAACCAGATCATTATCATAACCTCATCCCTTTTAATAGTATTGGCTTTCCTATAGACTCAATGTGATCTTGGATCACTAAACCAAAAATGGAGTCTTGAGCTTTTGCCAATGCTTGCCTTAGCATTCTAGGGTCCACCTCTTGATCCTTTTGCCATGCCAAAGTGATTGACCTTCCTGAAACATACTTGATAAAAGCATTAGTCCAACCACAAAGTATGTTGTCATTAATTACCAAAACCACCCAGGGAGCAAATGTGCTTTCAGATGGTAACTCAAATTACCAAGGGACGAGGATGGCACTTATCATCAAGAATTCGATTGGTAACCCGGAAGGAGTCAAAATGTTGAAGATGATCATGACAAATTTTGTCGAGAGGTTCCATGAAGAAGTAATCAAACAGCGACTGCATCAAGCAAAAGGTCTGATGCAGCGAACCACATATACGGCACAAACTTGGAATCAAGTTTATGGTTCGAGGTGAAATGATAAGACGAGGAAATCGACGTAAGCTTAGCGTATTGTCAAAAGATGTGCTCCGGGAATAAGGACCGGGTGGCACAGTTAAAGTATAGCACGTTAATGATATAGCTGATCAGGCTAGGAATGACTTGAAGGATTATTAAACTCATAAGTAGCAAAAATTACTTAGAGTTATTGAATCGGGGTGCTGAATCGATTCACTTATCGGTGTCTTTGAGTGTTTAATAACTCAGAGCCCGTGAAAAAATTGGAATCGATGAAAATGTAGTACTTGATGAAGAACTCATAAGAAGTTATGCAGTTCCGTGATAATCTCGAGATACCAGGGGGTAATACTCGACGATAGATCAAAGTAGAGGTTGGACGGGGGTATTGCTCTACAGAATACAAGTGCTTAATCTTGCACGAGAAATGGTATTTAAAGGAGAACATGGTCGAGACCATGATTGCAAAAGGCCAGATTCCATATATAAGATGAACTTATACCAAGGGAATAATTTAATTTAATTTAAGAGAAGCTTTAATGGTAAGATCTACATCGTGTTCATGGGCATGAACACAAAGTTCAAGGTTGACTCCCTCTTCTTCAATGCATAGCCTTCCATTCACTTCTCACTTTCGATGAAGTTGTAGTGTTGAAATTACATCTGGCAAAACACTAGAAGAATAAGACCCGTGAAATCTTTCGGGTTCTCAAGGATTAGGGAAGGCATAGGTTCAACCCATCGGCGTTTCTTAGGAACATATACCCCAAGCTTCAAGAGTAATTAACACAAGCTCGAAGGCAGAGCATGGTTGGCAAAACAGAGGATACAAATTACCAAAGGCATTATGTATCAGGGGAAGAACTCACAGGGTGATTGAAAATGAAAGATACTGTCGGATAATAATCCAACAATGGATCGGGCGATCCACAACGGAGCTGATGTGAGTATCGGTACTCACTCAGAGGAAGAAAGAATGCAGATGCATCATATTCAAGAATCACTTGATTAGTCCGATGCTTAAATAGAAAGAAATTATGGTTTCCAAAACGAAGGATCAGAAGCAGACGCTCTGGTCAAGGATGGATAAGTTGAAAACACTTAGTTGGATAATCAATAAAGGTTTGAATTGCCGAGAACCAACTCATGTCCGGAATGACGTCTGAGTCGGAAAGATATTTTTAAAAAGGATAACCTGATGACTGCGTGCGTACGCACATATTGAATCAATAGGCCCAAAATGACTAAGACAAGGGATGTTATCAAGGACTACTAGCCATATGGAATTAACCATAATGCAATTAGGCAAGAATTTCAAGAATAACAGGCTGCAGAGGATTTTTGAAAGATCAAATAGTATTCCGAAGAATTTTGTGAGACACATGAACAATTGAGAAGAACGGATCCTCGATAAATTTGAGGAAAAACCCACAAGGGTTTTCATGCGAAATAAACCGCATGATAGTAAACTCAAAGGATTCTCGGGACAACGGAGAATAGTTCAAGACATCTTGTAACAACAAGAGAGACGAGAAATTATCAGGAGAATAACAAGTGCATGCAGATATCCATAGGGATATATCGGTGGCAGTGAATTGCAAAGGTGATGAGCACAAGGGTCTCGGGAAAATATCGAGGGATATCCTCAGAATCTTCTGATGAAGCAGGTGATCTTCCGGAATGAGGGCTCTCCGAGAGAAATAGTTACGAGAACCTAGAGTTAGAGTTAGCAAAATCATTTAACCCGAATAGAGGAGAGATCAGAGTCCCAGAGTAAAGGTCGAGGAGTAAAAGATCCTAATACCACCCAATGGCGACGTGAGCCCGTAAGGCACAAAGCCATGTTAGTAAAAGTTATGCAGTGACTAGACTCGACTTCGGCCAACGAGTGTGGAAGGGGGATTCCTACAGGCAGTCGGCTCTGATACCAACTTGTGACGTCCCCGATTCAATCGCACACTAATCAAACATGCAAACATGTACGATCAAGATCAGAGACTCGCGAGAAGATATCACAACACAACTCTAAAATAAAATAAGTCATACAAGCATCATAATACAAGCCAGGGGCCTCGAGGGATTGAATACAAGTGCTCGATCATAGATGAGTCAATGGAAGCAACAATATCTGAGTACAGACATAAGTTAAACAAGTTGCAATAAGATGGCTAGCACAAACTGGGATACAGATCGAAAGAGGCACAGGCCTCTTGCCTGGGATCCTCCTAAACTACTCATGGTCGTCGTCGATGGCCTACACGTAGTAGTAGGCACCCTCGGTGTAGTAGGAGTCATTGACGACGGTGGCGTCTGGCTCCTGGGCTCCAACGTCTGGTTGCGGCATCCGAGAAGAGGATAAAAGGGAAAAGAGGGAGCAAAGCAACAGTGAGTACTCATCCAAAGTACTCACAAGCAAGGATCTACAATACATATGCATGGATATATGTGTAAAGAGGCAATATCGGTGGACTGAACTGCAGAATGCCAGAATAAGAGGGGGATAGCTAGTCCTATCGAAGACTATGCTTTTGGCAGCCTCCATCTTGCAGCATGTAGAAGAAAGTAGATTGAAGTCCTCCAAGTAGCATTGTATAGCATAATCCTACCCGGCGATCCTCCCCTCGTCGCCCTGTGAGAAAGCGATCACCGGGTTGTCTCTGGAACTTGCCTGGGTGTGTTTTATTAAGTATCCGGTTCTAGTTGTCATAAGGTCAAGGTACAACTCCGGGTCGTCCTTTTACCGAGGGACATGGCTATTCGAATAGATAAACTTCCCTCCAGGGGTGCACCACATAACCCAACATGCTCGATCCCTCTGGCCGGACAAGCTTTCCTGGGTCATGCCCGGCCTCGAAAGATCAACACGTCGCAGCCCCACCTAGGCACAACAGAGAGGTCAGTACGCCGTTCTAAATCTTATGCGTGCAGGGGTCTAGGCCCATCGCCCATTGCACACATGCACGTTGCGTACGCGGCCGATGAGCAGACCTACCCTTCCTTATACAAGGGCAGGCGTTCCAGTCCAACTCGGCGCGCGCCCCTCAGTCGCTAACGTCAAGAAGGCTTTGGCTGCTACCACGACGTCGAGTGCCCATAACTGTTCCCGCATAGTTGGTTAGTGCGTATAGGCCAGTGGCCAGACTCAGATCAAATACCAAGATCTCGTTAAGCGTGTTATTATGAAGTAACCGCGAAAGCCGACCAGGGCCAGGCCCACCTCTCGCCTAGGTGGTCTCAATCTGCCATGTCGCTCCGCCACAAAGTAACAGTCGGGGGCTGTCGGGAACCCAGGCCCACCTCTACCGGGATGGAGCCACCTGTCCTTCCAGCCCCGACATCAAAATCACTTGCGGGTACTCTACAAGCCGACCCGACTTTAGTCACCATCTGTACAGTATGTATGTATGTAAGTATATACCCGTGATCACCTTCCGAGTGATCACGGCCCAATAGTATAGCAAGGAAGACAGACAAGAATGTAGGGCCATAGATGATAAACTAGCATCCTATACTAAGCATTTAGGATTGTAGGTAAGGTATCAACAACTGTAGCAACAATGACAAGCTATGCAACAGAATAGGATTAACCGAACAGTAACATGCCACACTACTCTAATGCAAGCAGTAGAGGAAATATGCGATATCTAGTGATCAAGGGGGGGCTTGCCTGGTTGCTCTGGCAAGGAGGGGTCACCGGTGACGTAGTCGTACTCGATGGCATCAGCGCCGGTCTCGGGGTCTACCGGAGAAGAAGAGGGGGAAGAAACAGTAAATACAAAGCAAACAAAGCATCACAAACTATAACAAGGGAATAAGCGGTGTCAGGGGTGATCTAACGCAGGGATAGGTGATATCGGCGAAGGGGGGAAACTTCTGGGAAAGTATTCCCGGTGTTTGGCATTTTCGGACAGTCGAACCGGAGGGGAAAAGTTGTGTGTTCGCTATGCTAGGGATGTGTGGCGGACGAACGGGCTGCATATTCGGATTCGACTTGTTGTTCTAAGCAACTTTAATGTACAAAGTTTTCTCATCCGAGTTACGGTTTATTTTATATGATTTACCGATGTTTATTGCATTTTCTGGTTTTTCTTTATATAGTTAATTCAAATAGCAAAATATAGCAGATTACATTTTATACCCACAAGTGCGCTAGCCTAAGCGTATGACAGTGGGGGCCAGGGGCCTAGTCAACTAGTCCGGTCAGCAGTTGACCAGTTAATGTTGACTGGTCAACAGGGTCAAAATGGACCCATATGGGATACACTCATATGTTAAACAGATTGTTTTAATTCGGTCTAATTAGCAGTGGCTGCCCACTTTCATATGAATGTTAGACTAAGTAGTAATTAAATTAACCTAAACAGCAGGGGTTACCTGGCAGTGTGCCACTACTAACCTAACACACACACACACACACACACAGAGAGAGACACACTCACTAATTACACAAGGCCAGCCACACACGGCCGTGGCCAAGCCGACCACACACAACACGCAACACCTTGGGGTTAAATATGTTCTCTGTCAACAGAGGATAGCAATTTGTTATTTTCATAGGATTTAATCCATGCATCAAATGGATTTGGTCCAATGAACACATTTGAGCCTTGTCAAGTGTACCACCATCCCATATTTTTTAGCCCTATTAACATTTGTTTAACCACAGTTTAGGAGCAGTCGAGGGGGTTACTCGATGTAATATTCGCAAAGCTAGCCGCACCTACAGTAATTAGTAGCAGCAGGCAACACCAACAGACGGCGGCGGGAGCGGCAAAGCGAGCGGTCGCGCGTGCTGGTGCTGGGCGCAGGGCGGGACGGACACGAGGTGTGCGAGTGGCTGCAGCGGCTGCAGCCAGTAGCAAGCAGGCGGGAGCAGCGGCGAGCGCGCGCAGGAACAGGCGGCTGTGGAGAGGCCCAGCGCGGGGCAGCACGGCAGCAGCGGCAGCAGAGGAGGCACGCGCAGGGGCGCCCAGGGGGGCTCGCAAGCAGCAGAGCAGCTCGGCAGGTAGGGCGACCGGCGAGCGGGGCGTACGGGTGGCGGCAGCAGCAGATGAAGAAGCAGCAGCGACAGCATGCGAGCACAGCAGCAACGGTGAGGCCACCCACGGCCACGGGCTGCGTGGGCACTCGCGCGCGACAGCGGGTGCAGCGGCTGCGAGCGTGGGCGGTGAGCAACGGCGGCAGCAGAGAGGCAGGGACAGTGGGCGAGCGGAGCAGGCGGCGGCCGAAGCGAAGCGGGGCACGGTGCGTAGGGGCGCGGCCCGGTGGTGCGAGGCGCGGCCGGTGGTGCGGGTGGTTCGACCGGGGCATGGCCTCGCGCGTAGAGGCGCGTCCTAGGGCGCAGCCAGGAGCGAGCGGCAAGGCATGGCACGGCGGCGACTATGGCTAGGGGCACGGATCCACGGAGAAAAGAGATGGAGAAGAAGCGGAGCTCACCAAGGGAGCACAAGGAGGCTCGGTGTTAGCTTAGTAGCATAGATGGTGGCCGAATTCGACGAAGTTCGCCTGCAAAGCAGAGGAAGAAGACGGCGTCGTGGACGCCACAGCGGTGGCTCCCGGCTTGGTGTGGTGGCGCGGACAATGTAGCCGAGCACGGCGGGGGCGTGGACGGACTAGCTGGGCTCGGGGGCGACGGGGAGCGCGAGGGCGACGGCGGCCATGGTGGTGCTGCGTTGGGGAGGCTCCGACGCGTCCAGGATAGAGAGAGAGGCACTAGGGGATAGGAGATGACGAGGGTTAGGGTTAGCGGGGACGAGGGGGCGACACCAGCTTTATAGGCGAGCGGGGACCGGTGGGCACCGCCGGATGGTTTCCACGGTGACGTCCGTGATCGTGGCGGCCATCGGGCGCGGCCACGACTTCGCCCCTGTAGCGGGCAAGTGGGGTGGGACGGCTGGGCCAGCCTGGTCGGCTGAGCCGACTGGCCCAAGAGGCCCAGTGAGGAAGGGGTGGCCTTTTGGTTTTATACGTTTTTTAATCTATCTTTTCTGTTGATTTGTTTTCAAATTTATTTTCTATCTACTTTAGTTCTATTATTATGAATCCATCTCCTAAGATAGAATTGTACACTGCCACAAATAGTTTGGTGCAATTATAAAATACTTTGCATATTTTTATTATATAAAAGACATTTAAATATTTGTTTTAGCTGCTGTTTTATTTACCTTTGAACATTTAAACCTTTTATAAAAATGTGGTTTCATCACCATAATTACCTATGCATTAAATGTCACCTCTCGGGCATTTTAGTTTTAACTTTTGAAAATCTTGGTTGTTTGCCTTTAAATTTAAATTCGAATTAGAATCGTTTGAACTAACCCGAGATTAGCAACATCAATTGTGGTGACACGGCATCATTAGCAGGGGACTACTGTAGCTTGATTATCCGGGCGTTACAACATAGATGTGTATGGTAAAGATTACGATCAGAAAGCTTATCATTCGATGATTGGTTCTTTACTCTACCTATGTGCATCCAGACCTGATATTATGTTGAGTATTTGTATGTGTGCTCGTTTTCAAGATGTACCGAAAGAATCGCATCACCAAGCGGTCAATCGTATTCTGAGATATTTGGCTCACCCCCCCCACACACACACACACCTTAGGTTTATGGTATCCTAAGGGAGAACAGTTTGATCTCGTTGGATATTCAGACTCAGATTATGTAGGTGATCGGGTTGATATGAGATCCACTTCGGGGGAAAGGCCATTTCCTTGATAGATCTTTGGTATGTTGGTCGTTAAGGAAGCAGAATTGCGTCTCTCTCTCTATGGCTGAGGCCGAATATATTGCTGCTGGCGCATGTTGCACTCAGTTATTATGGATGAAGCAGACTCTGAATGATTATGGCATCACGGTCAAGAATATTCCTCTATTGTGCGACAATGAGAGTGCAATCAAAATTGCACACAATCCAGTGCAGCATTCTCGCACTAAGCATATTGAAGTCAGACACCATTTTCTTCGCAATCATGTTGCTCAAGAGGATATTGTTATCAGTCACTTCAATACAAAAGAAAATCTCGCTGATATCTTCACCAAGCCTCTCGATGAGAAAAGATTTTGTGCATTACGGTGTGAGCTAAATATCCTAGATTCCGTAAACGTGTAGTAAGCTAGACTCGGCACCCGTACCATCACTCCACATCTTAAAAGGAATGGGTGCACAACACTCGAAGAGTTTGGAAATTTCGACAAAGTGAAATTTTGTTTCTAAGAGTGAATACATTAAGGAAGAAGTAGAGTAACTAGGTGCCACAATAATTGTGCAACGCTTGGGGTCATACAGTTCTTATACGGTGGGTCACGACACCACAATTTCCATTCATTGAGTTGCCTTTCGGTTGAAGGATTTTGTGTTAGTCCAAATGTATTTCACTCATAGCTTTTCTCTTGGGTGTTTGTGTTTCTTTGTCTGAGTGAAATACTTAGGACCCTGTTTTCCCTCTATTCTGTCTCTTCCAGTCTATGTTGTTCCATTATGAATGCTCAAATTTCATTTGGTAATGATACTTTATCTGATATCCTTGACCACATTGAAGGTTCATTCGAACTTAATTCATTTTGGTGAAAGCCGTCCAAAATTTGGGGTTTCCCGCCCAAGTCAAGACTATGATCTTTGATGACGGTTGTCACGTGCTCTTCATCAATTGCCATTTTACCTGCTCCGTTGAATTGCAATAGTCCTCTGACTATGGCCATTCGATCATATTCACCTGATGCGGTTTTCCCTCCTTGCATATATGGCATCGCCAACCTACCCCAAATCCACTTCTGCTCTTCACCACCATCACTTTCGGAAGCCCTACCACACTGCTCCACCTTGAGCTCGACGACGTCGAACATCTTTGCCGCTTTGCTGTCAGAAAGAGGTCGCCGGAGTCATTCCTCACTGACGCGGATCATCTTGCTCCCCGCGCCGCCGTAGTTGCTGCACATCACCGAGTTAGGGTATGTGTAGTGCGAAATCGTTCTTCCATTCATCTTGTTCGAGTTCGTCCGCGGTTGTAATTCCATGTGTTTACCACATTTCTTAGATCTTTACTGGTAGGTAACTTGTGCGGATGTGGTTTGTAGAAGTCCCTCGCATACAAAAAAATTCAGATCTAGGGTTTGTGTTATGTCCCGTACGAATGGAATGCTTAGCGCGATAACTAGTATATTCTTCGAACCTACTAGTTCGTTCTACACATTTCTTTCATTTGAAACATTTCTCAAAGTCTATGTCTAATTCTTCTTCAAAACGTTTTATTTCTCAAAAACCTCATTGTGAGCATTCGTAACCCTGTCCCCATTTTCCCTCGCATCTATCCTTATTCACAGGTAAATGCAGTGAGTTGAGGATTCGGCTCGACTAGTGAGCATGGATGACGGAGATGATGTTGTTCTGGGCACAGAAGATGAATCTAAAGCTCCGAATGGCAAGGGCCCAATGGTAGGTCCATCAACCAGCAAGCATAAAAGAACCGAGCAAAATGCCCATGAACAAGAAGAGAATGTTCCGAAGAAGAAGAGGGGTGGCAGACAAGCAATACAAACACAGCTGAATATATCTCCCATAATCGTTATGATACTGTTCCAGGAGAAACAAAGCAGCAAAGATATAAGCATCTGCAATGGATTCGACGTCAATGGGTGCGCAAATGGTTCAGTTATGAATTGGTTCATCCTCCGTTTGGTCAAAACTTTGCATTTCATCCACCATGGGGTGACTATCGGGATATTTCTCTCATCAAACCGAATGATCCCAAGAGAGACCGCCGCCTCCACCAAATGCTCATGAGTCCTCCCTTCGCACACCTGAATCTTATCCTGATGAGCTTGCTAAGCATCAACGAAATGCCAGCAAGCAAGCTAAGAGGGCTGAAAAGAAACAGGCTCGTGAAGAGGAAAACCATCGCCTTCTCAAAGATGATGTAGAGAAGAAAAGGGCCGAAGGAAAATCTGAAGGTTGCTCTAAACGCAAGCATGATCCCAGTGCTGCTGCATCAAAGCAAAAGAGTGCACCGAAGAAGAGAACGGCTCATCTAGCCGATGAATTTGCCATAAGTAATTCTTTGGATGATAATGATCCTCCGCTTACAAAGGAAGAAGTTGTTGCTCCTCTCAGCGAGCAAGTGAATATCACTACTTCAACGGTGTTGCCTGGTCTTTGGGTCCCTATGGTTCCAGAACCACCACCGAAGAAGATGGCTACTAGGAAAACCCCAGCTACCACTGTCACTATGAAAGAACATGTTAATACAACTCCTCATCCAGAAGCTATCAATTTGAAGGATTTGGTGATTGACACTCCTATGAGTTCTGCAAAGCTAGGCGAATGAAGTCCCAAGCCTGACTTGAAGAAAATCAAGGCGCCTACTACCGAGCATAATGCTCCTCAAGCTACTGCTCCATCGGAGAAGGCTGCTAAATTTGCTCCAACATAACCGTTGGCTTCTAAACCTCCTTCCGAGCAAGTTCCAGTGCAAACTGCTCCGATTGCCAAGTCTGATGCTCCTCACTACTATGATCATATGTTCATCATGGAACAACTTGATAAGTTGTGGACAATAATCCATTCGATGGTGAAGTGGCCTCTCTGCCTATCCCTCCTGAAGTTATTTCACAGGGCACTACCGTTGTTAAAGAAATGAGAGAAGATGCAGTTGAAGTCAACACTCTTTCTGCCGAACTAAATGACCTTGATGGTCAAACAAAAATTGCCTCTTCAAAAGTTTCCATTAAAACACTCAAAGACTCCTACAAGGACATCAACCATGCCATGACTCTGCTCCGAAGCAGAAGGTTGCATTTTCACACTGATCTAGATGAAATTGTTCACAAGATCTATGAGAAGCATCAAGCAGAGGTTACTGGCTACAATGATCTGGTCAAAGGCCATATTGATCAAGTTGCTCAGCAAAAGAAGAAGCAACAAAAGAAATCAGCGAAGAAAATGTACCTCCTGCTCCGACAGAAAAATCACCTGAGCCAGCTGTTCCTCCGCAAACCCCAGTCAAAAACTCGAATGCTCCTCCCTTGCCAAGGCCAACTGAATCAGTGCCTGTGGTTTCCCCTGCTCAAGCTGATATTCCGTCCCAGGGAATTGTTTCTAAGGAAGGTGAAATCCCTCGCTCTGAGCCCCAAGCTTCTTCAGGTCATGAAGCACCAAAGCTCTCGGCCTATCCAACTATTTAGCAACAACAGATTCCAGTGGGAGAACCTCAACCACCTCTAGTGCTTGATTCGGCCTCAGTGCCTACAGTGAAGGAACCTGCTCTACTGCCCAGTACGTCTACAGCTCCCTCTATTGTGCCACCAGCTTGATCTCCACTTAAGTTATCTATCGACATAGCAATGAGAATACCATATATTGGTCCCTCCAAATGAAAATATGTTTCTGCTCGCCATACTAACTCTATTGTATATGATGATGAATGTCTCTCACATGAAGACGAACTCAAATACCCATACCCTCGTGAAGAACGGCCTTTGTTCTCGTCAGGAGATGGCATCAAAGGTCCTCCTTTCAATCGGAATGCGCATCCCCGATTCTTTCGAGAAAGTCCATATGATGGGACGCGCACATTGGAATCTCCTCGCTTCTAGACAAAGGAACATGCCATATATTACTCTCAGGTCCTCTGTGAGAGCAGAAAGATATTTCCACATGAATACCTGAACATCCCTGCTATGTGAAATATTGGCTGCTTCAGTCAGTTGCTGCAAGATCTGGATGATTTCTGCCTCACCAAAGTATTTGAATTCGAGCATGCTTGGAACAAAGAGATCATTCTTCAGTTCTATGCTACTCTATATATCTCTGGTGATGAATCCGACAGCTCCAATGGATTATGGAGTGGATGAACGAAGGAAAACACATCAAATGCACTTCAACAGATTTTGTCTCGCAGTTCCATTTTCCTCGCTTTGACAATGGTGACACTGAAATTCGGGTGCACAACATTGATGTCATATCAGATGAAACTTTTCGATGCACTATGGATCAAGAAAAGATTCATGACTACACTAGTCCTCCCCGGCCTAAGCATATAACATTCGAGAATCAGACGATGTTTCACATGCTCTCGTACACTATTTGCCCCCTGGCCGGGATGAACTCAGATAAGTCTATCTCAATGTTCTTCGGAATACTATCTATGCAATCTCTAAGCCGTATATCTTCGATGTTGCATAGATAGTATTCCGAAGAACATCTGAGAAAGTTATTGATCATGCTATGCGCACGGTGTATCTGGTGAGGCAAAGTCATAAAAGCTTCATACCTCCTGTTCGCGATACCCTGCAAATCATGGAAGATATTTCTTCGGGTAAATCGCCTGCGTCAAGCCCTCAAGATTATCACAAGCACTTTGATGGGCCACGTCTCCCTCAGCGCGACCGAAATATTTTGCCTCAACCTCCATCGCAACTTGAAGTTAGTTTGCTTATGCAACGACTGCTGCTGCAGCACATCACTAAGGATCGACGCGAAAAAGAACATCTCGCCTCCGAGCTAAATGCTCTCAACAATTGCACCAGAATCATGCATCTAATTGCGGATGAGAACAAGAAGACGCTCTGGAAATTGCTTCACAAGTTCTTTACCGAGAAACAACTCCTGAATGGAAATCTCCAAGATCTCTATGATTATATTGACATAGGCTTCACTACTGAAGATTTCCAAGATCGGAGTACTCCTCCTCTTCCTAGTCGTGAGCCAACCACTGATCCTCTACATCTCAGGCTTTGCAAACTACTTGAAGAGTCTGAAGCCACCTCACCGACTGAGAAACATACCGAAGGCAATGTGCTATCTCGTGTTCCTCATGGGGCTGCCCCAAATATGCCCTCGTACTCTCAGCCCCAAGTTGTTATCACTAAAGGAAAATCCGCTGCTGCTAAAGACGAAGCTAATCCAGTCACTTCCAAAGACGAAATCACCTCGAACAGTTCTTCTGGCGACGCCACCGAGTGAACCAAGTTCTGCATTTCTGCACTCATGTTATTCATCACCTTTTTGACACTAGTTGACCAAAAGGGGTAGAATTACATCGAGTCTCAAAATATTTGCTTTCTGTGCCTCTTTGGTTTGGTTTTGTGCAAGTTTGAAACTTCTGGTTTAAGCTCATCTGCTCTAAGTTGTAAAACTTATGTGCTGTAATGTTAATAACCCCTGCTGGTGCACTATTTCTCTTGAAGCATTTGTTTTGTAGGTTGAATTATTATTGCAAGTTATGGATGATAGCACTACGATCTCGATGGATTATATGTCATCAGTGTGAATCATTGTCTCGAATGATTGAAATTTCCTCTATAGAATAGCACTCTTTGATGAGAGATATGAGCAAGAGGCTTCAAGAAAACTTGTGTTTTCAGAATTATATGAAGCCAGTAAAGAAACAAAAAATCCATGGGTATTTGAACCCGAGTACCGGGAAAAAGCGAGAATATTTGATGGAAGAACAAAGCGACCCTTTGAGCAACCTGTTCTAATAGGGAAGTCCTATATCTTAAAATTAATTCATCAAGTTGATGAGAAAATTCATGGGCGTTCTACTGGGCCCTACTCACTTGTTACACAACAACCGGTTAGAGGAAGAGCCAAGCAAGGGGCACAACGAGTAGGAGAAATGGAAGTTTGGGCTTAGAAGGATTTGGTGTTGCTCATATTTTACAAGAGATACTTACTTACAAATCTGACCATCTTATAGCTCGCCAAGAAATAAAGCAATTACATGGCGATTGCATTCATACAATAAAGCGACAACCATATGGCTCCTGCCAGTTGCCAATAACTTTGTTACAAAACATGATCATCTCATACAACAATTTATATCACATCATGTCTTGACCATATCACATCACAACATGCCTTGCAAAAACAAGTTAGACGTCCTCTACTTTGTTGTTGCAAGTTTTACGTGGCTACTACGGGCTTATAGCAAGAACCATTCTCACCTACGCATCAAAACCACAATGATTTTTCGTCAAGTGTGTTGTTTTATCCTCAAGGACCGGCCGTAGTCAAACTCGATTCAACTAAAGTTGGAGAAATAGACACCCGCCAGCCACCTGTGTGCAAAGCACGTCGGTAGAACCACATGAACGCGGTCATGTAATGTCGGTCTGGGCCGCTTCATCCAACAATACCGCCGAATCAAAGTAAGACGTTGGTGGTAAGCAGTATGACTATTATCGCCCACAACTCTTTGTGTTCTACTCGTGCAAATCATCTACGCATAGACCTGGCTCGGATGCCACTATTGGGGAACGTAGCATGCAATTTCAAAAAAATCCTACGATCACGCAAGATCTATCTAGGAGATGCATAGCAACAAGCGGGGGAGAGTGTGTCCACGTACCCACGTAGACCGAAAGCAGAAGCGTTAGTTAACGGGGTTGATGTAGCCGAACGTCTTCACTATCCAACCGATCCAAGTACAGAACGTACGGCACCTCCGTGTTCAGCACACGTTTAGCTCGATGACGTCCCTCGAACTCTTGATCCAGTAGAGGGTTGAGGGAGAGTTCCGTCAGCACGACGGCGTGGTGACAGTGTTGATGATGTGATCCGTGCAGGGCTTCGCCTAAGCACTACGATGCTATGATCGGAGGAGTAAACCATGGAGGGGGCACCGCACACGGCAAAGAGAACAATTGATGTGCCTTTGGGGTGCCCTGCCGGGGCGAACTCTGTGCGGCCACGAGCACCTATGGGGTACTGGGCCCCTTCTAGTCCGGCAAGGGAGCGGGGGGCGTGCGCAGAGCAGATCGAGGTCGGGCGCGCGTGGGAAGACGGGCGATTTTTACCCAGCTTCGGAGCTCTCCGGAGAGATAAAACTCCTACTGCTGCTTTGTGTTTGTATTCGATCTTGCTCGAGAGCGCGAGCGTATGGTGGTGTTGTGGGTATCGAATGGACCGAACCCCTTCCTCGTGCGCATGGGCCTCCCTTTTATAGTCTGAAGGGGGCACCAACAGGTGGCGGCGTAGGAAGAGGGGGTAGAAAGGTAAAAACGCAGGTTGGTACAACGATGACCAACAAAGTGTCCCCTACCTAACTCGACGGCGGGGACAAGGGCATTTAATGCCCGTCCGGTCGCCTAACAAGTGCAGAGAGAAATGACCATTAGGTGAGCCACGGTTGCCACGATGGCGTCTCTGTCAGCTTCGCATGCCACCTCGCTCCGCATGGCTGCGCATTGCCTCGCCACGTGCCCCTGGGATGGCCTTGGGGTGACACGTCGCTGGATGCGCTGGAGTTTGGGTGGCAGCCTTGCCGCGGCAAGTGCCTTGCCGCGGCCCTTCTCTTCTTTGGGCGGCAAGCTTGCCGTCGCCGGCCTTGCCGGACGCGACAGGCGTTGCGGCAAGTTCCTCTGGAACGCCTTGGTCGGCCTTCCCGGCAAGCTCCTCTTGCCGGGGCCTTTGTCCACTCATCTGATACTTTGTTCTTGAATGGCAGGAATAGGAAATGACGGAGGGCCTTGGCGGGCGCCCGGCAAGCCTTGCTGGTGGGCGCTGATTGCCGTGCACAAGTTCGGGGTACTAAGGTACCCCTACTTTAGTACACCGACAGGAGCCCCCGGGCCTGGGCCACACACGGTGCCGAGCGCTGTTGGGCCAGGCCCAAAACAGTGCATGGGCACGCGCGGCCCGGGTCCACACAAAAACCTACTCCGCTTCCACCGCGTCCTCCTGCAACGGCACGCCTCGATTGCGGCGTCGTGGGAGGCGTGGGTGGTGTGCGCGATTTTCAGGGCGTCCACCCCTTTGATCACGGGCAGGTGAGGTCACTTCATCCGCCCGCCCGGCCGTCTCCCGCCACGCTGCTCCCATGCACGTGGGGTCGTGGGCGGGCGGGAAACCAAGCCGTCCGGGCGGAGATGGTGGGCGGCCCGCTCCTGCCCTCCTCGCTCCAATTGGCTGGCCAGGCGGCCGAGCCCCCACCGCCTCCTTAAAAGGGGTGGAAGGGGCGCAAGAATCCCGCACTTCCTCATCTTCTCCTTGCTTCAACTTCTGCTACTCTTCCTCCCCTTTGCCATGGAGGGAGGGAACCCTGGTCCTTCAACGGTGGCATCGAGGGTCGCCTCAGTAGCGCGCCTCTCCTATCCCGCGCCTGTGGTGGCGGAGCCGGCCACGAGGGGGAGAGGGAGGGGGCGAGGCCACGGACGAGGTCGAGGACGTGGTCGGGGCGCTCGGGGAAGAGGCGGCCGGGGCGGTGCGCCACCCTCGCCTCCGCCGGCAGCTCCTCTCCTCGAGGCGGTCCACACCGGGGACGACCCGTGGGAGTTCTTCATCAAGCTGCGCCGAGCACCTCGTCGCCGCCTCCGGCTTCCGGCTCCATTTGCGAGCGCGATGGAACCGGACCCGCCCGAGATGTTGGAGTTGCGCATGAGGGGCTGCGGGATCAGCGGCACTCGAGTTAGTGTCGTATCCCCAGCCCCCGGAGTGATGTACTTCAATCGAGGGTGGAAGACATTCGCTCGCATCCACAGCTTGATGGCGGGATTCACCCTCCATTTTAAGTTAATGGAGGGCGACCTTCTCGCCGTCAAGGGCTTCGGGAACTCCGGCACCCGGGCGAGATGCTACGTGGACAGCTCCTCCGATAGCGAAGACTCCCCCTCGAGCGAGAGTGACGAGGAGGAGAGCGACAGCGACGACGACGGCGGCGGTGAATCCGACTAGGCGTCGGCCGTCGCCTCGCGCGCCACCGGCGACCCCATCACCGGGTCGCCGGCCTTCTGAACTCCCCGGGGCCGTCTCCTTGGGCGGCTGGCGTAGGGAGGCTGCGGAAGAGGAAGAGGGGTGGCGGCAAGGCCGTCAAGTCGGAGTACGAGGTCGAGGTGCCCTCGACAGCGTGCTGACGTCCCACCGCCCCGTCTTCGAGCTCTGCTTCCGGCGCCTCCGTCTCCGCCAAGCTCCTGGCCGGCCCCTGGGGTGTTCTCTTGGTGTCTTCTGGCGCCCGTAGCTCACCTAGGCGCCCCTTTTGCCCTTCCCGGCAAACTTCTCTTGCCGGGGCCTCCTTGACCTACCTCCTGGAGAGAGAAACTGGAGAGGGATTACGGGCATCTTATCTTTTTAGTTTGTAAGCCTTCGGGCCTTAGCTGCATTTAAAACTTGTAATCCTCTCTTCCATGTTTTTCATCCTCTATGGACTTGTATTGGAATGGGATGTTTTTTAATGAAAAGAGGGGGATGCTTGCCGGGTTACGTCCTTTACTTGATCATGTGCCTTGTATGTTTCCACCCTACGCTTCGAGGGAACTTGCCGGCGCAAGCACACTTGCTGAGTGCGGAACATCAGCAGCCCGCTGGCGGTGTTGTTTCCGGCAAGAAACCTTGTCGGGCCAGTTGCAGCGCACTCGTTTTGTTGAGCGGACTCGAAAACAGATCAAGGGCGCAACTCAGCCACGATTCGGCTCCTCCGCGCACAGGTTTTCCCATACAGGGCATGCTCGTTCAAGGACACGGCCTCGCATCCCCCGGTCCATAGGAGGATGCATGAAGAGGGATGAAAAACTTATCTGAGATCTCAGCCCCCGGCAACTCTGGCTTGCCGGGACGCAGGAGCCTGCGCCCTTTTCCTTTGTTCTTGCCGCCGGCATCGCAGCCCCCGGCGACTCTGGCTAGTTGCGAGGGAACTTTGGTGCTCGCAGCCCCCAGTCAACGCCGGTTTGCCGGGGCCCAGGCGCCGGCGCGCCCTTCTGCTTTTTCCTTGGCACTGTCATTCCAGTTATGAGAATAACTTAGACAGCGCTGTAATAAGTTGCTTTTGTAACGTAATTTCATGTTGGGCAACGCAGTGCCGTGTTTCGTCCCTTGTATGTTTATACTCTACGCTTTTAGGGAACTTGCCGGCGCATACACGCTTGCTGAGTGCGGAACGTCAGCAGCCTGCCGGCGGTGCAGCCTCCGGCAAGAAGCCTCGTCGGGCTTAGTTGCAGCGCGCTCTCATCGTTTGAGCGGACTCGAAAACAAATCAAGGGCGCAACTTAGCCATGAGCCGGCTCCTCCGCGCACAAGTTTCTCATACAAAGGGCGTCCCACGGCAAGGCTTGCTATGTTACATCCTCTACCCTGTTGCACCCCTTGTATGTCCCTACCCTACGCCTTTAGGAAACTTGCCGGCGCTAACACACTTGCTGAGTGCGGAACATCAGCAACACCATTGGCGGTGTTGTCTCCGCAAGAAACCTTGTCGGGGTAGTTCTTGGCGACTTGTTTTGTTGAGCAGGCTCGAAACAAAGCAAGGGCGCAACTTAACTTCTTAGTCGGTCCCTCCGCAGACGGGTTTTTCATACAAGGTACGAACGCTCAAGGAATATAACATAGAAATTTAAAGCTAAGAATGTTCTGCACTCAAACTTAGGCAACTTAGCTTTTTCATCTTCTGTGCTTCGGCGGGGCCGCACTCCTCCCCGGATATCCTCCCTTGTACGTTTTCTCCCTCACGCTTTCAGGGACCCCGCCGGCGCAAACACACTTGCTGAGTGCGGAACATCAGCAGCCTGCTGGCGGTGTTGCCTCCGGCAGGAAGAACTCGTTGGGCTAGTTGCGGCGCGCTCTCATCGTTGAGCGGACTCGAAACAGATCAAGGGCGCAACTTAGCCACGATTCGTCCCTTTTGCGCACAGGTTTTCCGTACAAGGTATGGACTTTCAAGGAATACGACTCAAAAATTTCGAGACTGACTGCTCTCTTAGCCCTGTTGGCCGGTAGAGCTCGATGGCACGTCCTCGACGGCAGCGCAGCACTCCGGAGAGGTGCGCTTACCGGAGCAGGTACCAGAGCCGTTCTCGCCGGGCTTGGTCTTTGGCGAGGTTATCTTTGCCTTCTTGCACTTGCCGGTGGAGCTCGATGGCGCGTCCTCGACGACAGCGCAACGCTCCGGGGAGGTGCGCTTGCCGGAGTGGGCACCAGAGCTATCCTTGCCGGACTTGGCCTTCTTCTTCCCCCGGGGAGCTTCAGCGGCAAGTGGCTTGCGCTCTGCGGCGGCTGCAGCTTCCCGGTAGATCTTGTCGGTGCAGATAAGTGCATCCTTCTTGTCGCCCTGGACAGAAATGACACTTATTGGACCAGGCATCTTGAGCACGTTGTAGGCATAGTGAGAGGCTGCCATGAACTTGGCGAGCGCAAGACGGCCTAGTATCCCATTGTAGGGCAACGGGATATCAGCAACATCAAATGTGACTTTCTCCGTCCTGAAATTCAGCTCGCTGCCAAACGTTACTGGCAGTGTGATCTTCCCCTTTGGCTTGCTCCTTCCCGGATTTATCCTTGAAGCGCATCAGTTTCTTGAGCTGTTGTCGGGATCTGGAGCTTCTTGCACTTCTTGAAGAGATCAGATTCAGGCCGGCCCCGCCGTCAACCAACATCTTCGTGACCTTGAGGTTGCGGATTGTTGGTGAGACCAACATCGGCAAGCACCCGACCGCAGTGATGCGATCAGGGTGGTCCTCGACATCGAAGATGATGGGCGTGCCGGACCACTTCAGAGGCTTGCACGACTCGACGGACGGCTCTGCTGCGTTCACTTCTTGCACCCACTGCTTGAGTTGGCGGTGCGAGGCGTGCAGAGAGGCGCCACCGTCGATGCACAACACCTCTGTTGCCTTCTGAAATTCTTGGTCATCAGTCTCATCTTCCTCCATTTCATCATCCTCATCTTCATCTTCATCCTTGTCGCGGCCACGGGGAGGCCTGTCTCCTTGCCGCGGCTTGGCCTTGCCGCGGTGCCCTCCCCGGGCGGGAGGCTTCTTGCCGGATCCTCCGCCGCCTCCCTGGGCTCTCTCCTTGTCGCGGCGCTCGTACTCAGCTTTCTGTAGCTCCGCCATCTGCTCCACTTTCTTGCAGGTTTGGAGGTCATGGCCCTTGGTGCGGTGGATCTTGCAATACCGCTTGCCGGAGCCATCCTGCTTGTCGGCGGCCACCACAGCCTCGCCGGAGTCGTCGGCTTTGGCCTTGTCGGGGCCGCCTCCGTTGCCGGAATGCTCAACAGCTAGCACATCCTTAGCCTTTCTTTTCCTATTGTTGCGCCTTCGGTTCTTCCTTGCCGGGGCAGCATCCTCACTGTCGGATCCTTCTGCTCCTGTAATCTCTCCGGGGATTTTCCTCCCCTCCTCAGCTCGTGCACACTTGTCGGCCAGAGCATAGAGCTCGCTGACATCTCTGATCTTGCACATCGCCATCTCCTCCCTCATCCTGCGGTTACGCATGTTCTGATGGAACGACCGATAACCATGGCGGGGTGGACGTCAGGATGTTGCGCCGCACTGGCTGAATCTCAGTATGTACTTGCAGGGGCTCTCCTCTCTTACGGGCGAGCAGATGCAGATCGCTCTCTGGCCATGGGGTTTGTGGCACTTTGTGAAGGCGCCGACAAACCGATGACACAGTCCGCCCATGAAGAGATGGAGCCGTCCGGCAAGTGCGTGAGCCAAGATCGGCGTTGGGCTTGAGCACCGGCGGAAGTAGTTGGCAAGGATCTTCTCGTCGCGCCCTCCGGCAGCCTGCACGCGATGGTGTAGATCGAGGAACTCCGACGGATGTATCCTGCCATCATACTTCTCGGGCACGTCGGGCTTGAAGTTCTTGGTCTTGGGCCACTGGACTTGCCGCAGCTCACGGGTGAACGCAGGGCAACTGCAGCGTCAGACAAAGTCGCTGGTTCCCTGGCGCATGCATGTCGACAGTGGGCCCAGCGCGCTGGTCTGACGTCGCGCTTCCCTTCTGCGCTCGATGCGGGTGCGGGCGTCTTCATGTTGTCGTTCTTGGAGAACGTGGCGTTGATCACGGCGAGTTCGCGGGTCCGACGACGCAATGGAGTCGGCGTCGGGGTTGGCCCAGCGAGCTGGCGAGCTTGGCCCTCGGGGCTGGGAGTGCATGGAGGTGGCACCCCCAGCGGTCTTGTCGGCACCGGCCTGCGCCTGGGCGCCTTGCCGGGGCTTCGACGCGCTCGGTCACCGGGGCTTGTCGCCGTTGGCGAAGCCGATGAGGCTATAAATGGTCATTCTCTAGTCGTCAATCTTGTGCGGCGCCGGAGGGTAATCTAGAAGCAGCTGGGCTCGGGCCAGCGCTTCCTCTGCTGTCTTGGGTGGCGGTGGCGATGAGCGGCGCGAGGAGCGGGATGTGCTCGGACTCCCAACTGGATTGGGAGGAGCAACACCCCGTCCGGGCAACCGTACCTCACTTGCGCCAGCATGCTGGCGTGCATGCTGTCCTCGAACGTCCCGCGACCCACCAGCTTGGCCTTGCTCCAATGCAAGCACGGTGCTAGGAGCACCGGGGCGTTGTTGACCTTGCACCTCCTGGGCAGGGTGCGGCGTCTGCACGGTCGCCGACGCTTGCGGGGCCTTGTTCTTGGATCTGGTGACGACGTGCGTCCCACCGTCGGCGCCCGCTCCTCCGCCGGCAGCCACTCCACCGCCTGCTTGCTCCGGCGGTGGTGGTAGAATCGATGTAGACGGAGCGGCCACCTCTGAAGGCTTCTTCTTTGGTGGCATGTTGATGAAGGCATTAATGTAGCACGCACGGAGACCGGATCAGATGCTCACGACCTTGACACAGCCCCTACCTGGCGCGCCAAAGATGCCAGGGCGAACTCTGTGCGGCCACGAGCACCTATGGGGCACGGGGCCCCTTCTAGTCCGGCAAGGGAGCGGGGGGCGTGCGCAGAGCAGATCGAGGTCGGGCGCGCGGGGGAAGACGGGTGATTTTTACCCAGCTTCGAAGCTCTCCGGAGAGATAAAACTCCCACTGCTGCTTTGTGTTTGTATTCGATCTTGCTCGAGAGCGCGAGTGTATGGTGGTGTTGTGGGTATCGAATGGACCGAACCCCTTCCTCGTGCGCATGGGCCTCCCTTTTATAGTCTGAAGGGGGCACCAACAGGTGGCGGCGTAGGAAGAGGGGGTAGAAAGGTAAAAACGCAGGTTGGTACTTGATGACCAACAAAGTGTCCCTACCTAACTCTGACGGCAGGGGACAAGGGCATTTAATGCCCGTCCGGTCGCCCCAACAGTGCGGAGAAACGACCATTAGGTGAGCCACCGGTTGCCACGATGGCGTCTCTGTCAGCTTCGCATGCCACCTCGCTCCGCATGGCTGCGCATTGCCTCGCCACGTGCCCCTGGGATGGCCTTGGGGTGACACATCGATGGATGCGCTGGAGTTTGGGTGGCAGCCTTGCCGCGGCAAGTGCCTTGCCACGGCCCTTCTCCTGCTTGGCCGGCAGGCTTGCCGGCCGCCGGGCCTTGCCGGGACGCACGGGGCGTTGCGGCAAGTTCCTCTGGAACGCCTTGGTCGGCCTTCCCGGCAAGCTCCTCTTGCCGGGGCCTTTGTCCACTCATCTGATACTTTGTTCTTGAATGGCAGGAATAGGAAATGACGGAGGGCCTTGGCGGGCGCCCGGCAAGCCTTGCCGCGGGGCGCTGCGACTGCCCGTGCACAAGTTCGGGGTACTAAGGTACCCCTACTTTAGTACACCGACATGCCCCTGCCCCCATATATAAAGGAGGAGGGGAGGAGGCGGCCGGCCGACCAAGGGGTGTGCCTAGTGTGGGGAGTCCTACTAGGACTCCCAGTCCTAGTAGGATTCCCACTTCCTTTTCGGAGAAGGGAGAAGGGGAAAGAGGTGGAGGAGAAGAAGGAAAGGGGGGCCGCGCCCCCACCGCTAGTTCAATTTGGTTTGGGCTGGGGGGGCACGCCTCCACCTGGCTGCCGGCCTCCTCTCTCCACTAGGGCCCATGAAGGCCCATTAGTCCCCCGGGGGGTTCCGGTAACCTCCCCATACTCCGAAATTTATCTGATACTTCCCGAAACCATTCCAGTGTCCGAATGTATCCTTCCAATATATCAATCTTTACCTCTCAGCCATTTCGAGACTCCTAGTCATGTTAGTGATCTCATCCGGGACTCCGAACAAACTTCGGTCATCAAAAATACACAACTCATAATACAAATCGTCATCAAACATTAAGCGTGTGGACCCTATGGGTTCGAGAAATATGTAGACATGATCGAGACACATCTCTGATCAATAACCAATAGCAGAACCTGGATGCTCATATTGGCTCCTACATATTCTACGAAGATCTTTATCGGTCAAACCGCACAACAACATACGTTGTTAACTTTGTCATCGGTATGTTACTTGCCTGAAATTCGATCGTCGGTATCATCATACCTAGTTCAATCTCGTTACTGGCAAGTATCTTTACTCGTTTCATAATGCTTCATCCTGCAACTAACTCATTAGTCACATTGCTTGCAAGGCTTATAGTGATGAGAATTACTGAGAGGGCCCAGAGATGCCTCTCTGATACACGAAGTGAAAAATCCTTCTCGATCTATGCCAACCCAACAAACACCTTCGGAGACACCTGTAGAGCATCTTTATAATCACCTAGTTACATTGTGACATTTGATAGCACATAACGTGTTCCTGCGGTATTCGGGAGTTGCATAATCTCATAGTCAGAGGAACATGTATAAGTCATGAATAAAGAAGTAGCAATAAAACTTAACGATCATTATACTAAGATAACGGATGGGTCTTGTCCATCACATCATTCTCTAATGATGTGATCCCGTTCATCAAATGACAACACATGTCTATGGTCAGGAAACATAACCATCTTTGATTAACGAGCTAGTCAAGTAGAGGCATACTAGGGACACTATGTTTTGTCTATGTATTCACACATGTACTAAGTTTCCCATTAATACAATTCTAGCATGAATAATAAACATTTATCATGATATAAGGAAATAAAAATAACAACTTTTTTATTGCCTCTAGGGCATATTTCCTTCACTCCTGGCCTCTCCCCTCCCCCTCCCACCTATATCTATGTGGGGGCGCCCTAGCACATAACAAATCAATTATTAACCGTGTGCAGCGCCCCCCTCCACCGTTTACACCCTCGATCATATTTTCGTAGTGCTTAGGCGAAGCCCTGCGGAGATCACTTCACCATCACCGTCACCACGTCGTTGTGCTGACGGAACTCATCTACTACCTCGACATTTTGTTGGATCAACAAGTCGAGGAACGTCACCGAGCTGAACGTGTGCAGAACACGAAGGTGGCGTGCATTTGGTATTTGATTGGTTGAAGCACGAAGAAGTTCGACTACATCAATCGCGTTGTGAAACGCTTCTGCTTACGGTTTACGAGGATACATAGACACAGTCTCCCCCTTGTTGCTATGCATCTCCATGGATAGATCATTGCGTGTGCATAGAATTTTTTTTTTGTTTTCCATGCAACGATTCCCAACAAGTTGTTTTTATTATTCTGATCGCAAACGGTTCATCCGAGTGACTTGTATGATGTCTAGCGCACACATCTTTATCTCTGGAACTGTTTGTGTTATTTTGGCTCATCACAAACAGTTCATATGCATCAACTGTATGCGACATATAGCACACACAACTCTTTTCTGAATTGTATTTGATGGATCAGCCATCTCACACAATTCATTTTATTGGTAATGATTTTATTATGTTTGTGATTCATGTATTGCACACTGTTTGGTCGAATGGTCTTCTATACATGTGTCATCTTAGGACCTTCCTACAGTAGTGAAGCAAGCAGTTGCAGCAGGGGATTCCGTGTGGGGTCATCTCTCTTGTCTCCATATTTCGTCATGGCCCATCCCTCCATGCGGTAGTGGCACATACACGCAGTGCCACCCTCCTTTATTTCTTTCTCTCCCTGCCATCTTATACCCTTTGTCTCTGGCTAGCTATCTAGGTTGGTCTAAACACCTCGCTCGTTCCCCTTCTCATGTCCCAACAACCTCAGTTGAGGGAAATCGGTCAAGTAGACTTGGTTACTCCTTTGGTGGGACGAATTAGAGCATATCTAGCAGAGCCGCTATAATCCCGACCCGCAAAAAGCGTATATGGGTGGCCCGCAAAAATATTTACTATGCTGCGAGGGCTTCACCCGTATCACAATTTTTTTGCGGTACGGGTTTAAAGTATCTGTTCTGTGTCGGATCCCTCACGGTACCGCAAATACTTTTGCGACAAGTAGTAACATGATATCAAAATCAAATGAAGGAACAAAATTCATGGAAAATACATAGGCAGCAATGTTTCACATCCAAAATCACGTGCAATATCAAGAGGTAGCAAGTTTATCCCTATGAATACGCAATCAAACAAAATGAAACGTGACCAAAGCAAATCTGGCAATAGTCAATCAAGCATGATCATTGTTGCCAAGATCGCTTCCCCCACCACTGGTCATAGCACGAGGACCGTATTCATCATCATGTGGGATGGCCAAAGCATTAGCACCATCACCATCGTTTGCCGAAGCATCAACATTAGCCGAAGCATCACCACTACCGACCAAAGCATCACCACCACCTCCAAAAACCTCACCACCACCTCCAAAGCCCCCCACCACCATTGCTGGATGCAAAAACCTCCTCCAAAACCTTTAACACCTCCTCCAACACCTCCACCTCCTCCTCCTCCTCCACCACCACCACCTCCAAACCCAACATTGCCGAAAGCAAAGCCAACACTGGCCATAAGGTTTTGAAGCTCCATCTTCCTTTGGCACATGATCTCCATCCTTGTCATCTCCGAAAATTCTCTTGTCATCATATCCATGCCATCCAAATTCATCACAATGAACCGTTCCTCGTTGGCGGTATTATCATCCCTCCTCCTTTGCTCCTCTAGAGCGATCTTGCACTCCTCGAAGGCACACCTTATCACCCACTTTTTCTCTTTGTGTTTGTCTTTCTTGTCGGCCAACTCAATTTTGGTTGCCAAATGCTTGGACAACAAAGTTTCTTCAAGCTTGACCATATCGCTAATTTGCTCCCTCAAAAATAGGCTCGGACGACCTCTTCACCCTCTTTTTCTCCTTCCTATTTCCATCTTGATTGCCCTTATTCCTTCCTCTCTTTAGTGCCTCACCACTATCTTCATCATCCTCCAAGTTAACAAGGGAGCCTTTCTTCGGAGGATCCTCCTTGTCCCTCAACCTCCACTTCTCGCTATCCTTGAGCAAGAGGCAACAATGTCCAAGCGTGATTGACTTACCCTTGAAACCCAGAGTTTGCTTGAACAATTCATTGGCACTGAGATCCTACAAGTCATTAGAAAAGATGCAACGGTGAGATTAATTAGTCATCAACAAAATCATGAATTATGCGCAAACAAAACTCACATAGTCGTCCATAGTGGATCCACTAGGAGGGGCATTTCTCACTAGGGTCAAACACCCACTCCAACAACTACATATTTTCTTGATAGTTATCCATCGGACTAGAATTGATTCCAAGGAATGGCTCTAGGGAACCGACACAAGCTTGAGATATTTGTCTTCAATACGTTGCCAATACTTTTTGCCATTTTGATCTTTGTTGGTGACCGCATCGAGAAACACACTCTCTCCCATGTCCTCCACCTCGGTGTACTTTCCGGTCCTTATATCAAAATAGGCTTGGCTAGCATCAAACTCCTCCTCATCAAGCTCTTCAACTTCATCATCACCGTCATCCCTCTCCTCCATCTGCGGATTTGGCTGGGCTTGTAGATACATTCCCGATTCAAAATCATCAAGTGGCGCACTCAAATCCATCTGTTCTCCTCCAACAACTCGGTATATGTTTGATCAATAGGGTAGCTACAAAATCGGACAACCGAAACACTAAGAATCTGTTGCAGAGTTCAGTCGAAGTTCAGTGGAGCAAAACGATTTTTTACCTCTCTGGCGTTTCATCGAGCATGTTGCGGGCGTCGGTGGACTGGACGGGGTCGACCGACACATTGACGGCCGGAGGGGGTGGAGGAGGGGCCCGGCCTCGCGCCGCCACCGCCTTCTTCTTAGGGCCCTTTGCCTGCGCCTTTGCACGGCCGCCGGAGGGGATGAAGGTGGCAGCCGCCGGAGGGACGGGGGGACGAGGCAGCGCCGATGGTGCCGTGGCGGAAGCTTGTGCGGCGGCGGCCATGGCTCCATGTATGATGTGGCTGCCATGCCGCTTTCGTTTCCCGCCGGCGGTCGAAGGAAGAGGCGCGACGACGATAGGGGGATGAGGAGGCCCTGATGGGGTCATCGGCGATTGGAAAATGGCAGTGAACAGGGACGGCGGTGAGGCGAGGCGGCGCGGGGCCGGAAGGAATAGCGATGGCGGCGACGCGGTGGGCAGCGCGGAAGAGGGGAAGTTTTCCTTCTATCGCGGATAGGATAGGGCGAGGGCAAAATCAGAAGAAAAAACGTGAGATTTTAGGGGTAGTAGGGTGATTTTTAGAGCTCCCCGCAAAAAATATTCCGGACGGGCCGGATATACGGTACCTATTCGGGCCGGTTTTTCGACCCGGTATCGTATATCGGCGGTTATTTTTTAGGGTCCGGCGGATATAGCGACACTGCTGGCGGGTCTGGTCAATCTGGCCTGGTAGTAGCTCCCGGACGAGTTTGCCGCCAGCCGTGACTGGGAGCTCCTATACAGCGCCTTAAGCGCCAATTCGCGCAGTTGGCGCCTGCATAGATGCGAACCGGGCCGGCCCAAAAACGCAGCGAGGCACAGCTAGGTCGTTGGATCGCAAAAAATGCGGCAAAGCCGGCATTCAATCTCTGACGACCTGCGTGGTACCATTCGAACCAAGCCACTAAGCTGACTTCCCTGCGCCTTTTATGTTGAGGACAAATAACCTTACTATATACCCAACCTATTATGCTTGTTATTTTATGATAAAATGAAAATAAAAATGAAAAATGAATGCACAATATATAAAACGTGAATTTCAAAGAAAGTTCATAAAATTGGAAAGGTTCGTACAAACTAAAAAACGTGAATTTGAGAAAACTTCACGAATTTGAAAAAAGTTCAGAAAATTTACGATAAAGTTCATGAAATTTCAAAAAAAGTTCATCGATTTTGAAAATAGTTCACTGATTTTGAACAAAAAGTTCATGAACTTAAAAAGTTCATCGATTTTTAATAAAAAAGTTCATCAAATTTGAAAAAAAATAGTTCACTGGTTTTGAAAAAAAGTTCGTTGATTTTAAGAAAAGTTCATCAACTTAGAAAGTTCATCAAAATTTTAAAAAGTTCATCGATTTTAAAAAAAACTCGTTGATTTTGAAGAAAAGTTCATGAAAATTGGAAAAAGGTTCATCAAATTTGAAAAGGTTCATAGAGTTTTAAAAAAGTTCATCAAATTCAAAGAGGTGCAGGGGAACCTGGTCGTACAAAAAGGAAAAAACAGAAAGTAAAAAGGGAAAAGGGGGGGGAAAAGGAAAAAGAGAGAACAAAAGATGGGAAAGGTTATGATTTTGCAGAATCAGCTGCGTGGTGTGGTGGTAACTGAAGCATATAGCGACGAGCGAGGCCCTAGGTTCGAGTCGCAATACATGCTCCCCACTTTTTAGGCAGCCGTACATGGGCCAGCCCATCACGGAGCGCTGCAGGCGCCAGTTTGCGAGAATGCACACAAACCGGCGCCTGCAGCGCTAAATAGGAAATGCCACCGTGACCTCCTCCATCTCCCCTGCACAAGCGCCTGGTAGGGGGTCGCCGTACATGGGCCAGCCCATCACGGAGCGCTGCAGGCGCCAGTTTGCGAGAATGCACACAAACCGGCGCCTGCAGCGCTAAATAGGAAATGCCGCCGTGACCTCCTCCATCTCCCCTGCACAAGCGCCTGGTAGGGGTTCGCTTGCGTGGGCAAGCAAGAGAGGAAGAGCAGTGGTAGCGAGCAGGATGAGCATCGATGGCAAACGGTAGAGTAGAACCGGTTGCGAGTGAGGAGCAACCGTTGTGGTCGAGCTCCATGCAGCCACCTGCCTCTCCCCTTGTTTCTTTTCAAAGCGTTGCGTTTTACAGGGCTAGCGATTTCAGACCAAAACAGAGGGTTGGAGCTCGATATTGAGAAGAGAAGCGCACAAGCCTGGGAAATTCACGCTCGGTATTGGGTCCTTCTCCACTGGCGAATACAGAGACCATCCAAACAGTGAAATTTGTGCCTCCCGAATACCAATTCTCAGTTCAAAGGCTGAATACGTAGACCCAAAAGCAGCCAGATATCCCATCCAAGAAAGATTATGTTATTGCTGTCAAAAATTATAATAAACTATATTCATCGTGCCATCACATAGTGCAAGTCAATAAATCAAACTTTTCATGTAAAAAAATATACAAACGTCGGGTTGGCATTTCTAAAATGCAGCTCTGGGCTGTGCTGAACAAACACGAAGAGCAAAAATTGTAGAGCCGGGTACGTCGTATGAAGACTAGAACTGTCAGCTTCAGGGTCAAACCTTAGCTTAAAAGAGTGTAAATTAGCTGTTCAGAACCCGGGGTATTGTGGTCAACGCAAACAATGGAACGAATGGTGCAAGTTGCAAACCATCGGAATGCCTAACTTCTGAAAAGAAATATTGTCAGTCAGAGTGCATCTTCACCTGTAACTTTTGCTTCTCGGTCGATCCTATTTCTCACCTACCGTACCAACCAGCCTAGCACCAGGGTTCCAATGTTCTTCCAAACCTGAATTGTCACGCCATGCATGCTGCTTTTGCAAGACTGAATTGAATGCATCAGCTTAAAGGGGGCATGTGAGCAAAATCCAAAGAACTCTTTGTTATCTGTACGTCTTTTCTGTTGTCTGTGGAACTGGGATGTAATGTTCCAGAAATGCAGAGACTTTTAATCGCCTGCTGACTGTTGTAAATATAGTGCAGAGAAACCTCGACTCGAAAGAAAAAAGAAACTGTGTCGATTCTCCGGTGAGCCCACACATGCTGAGCACACACGGGCAGAAGGATCATATGCCTCCTTCCGTCCTCTCCCTCCCGTTAATGAAGTGGCAGATCTGTCCAGCATAACGGATTGGATAAGATTAGTGATTGTCCCGTTAATGAAGCCTCTAACTCCCTAACGTTTAGGAGTTTGAAGAAACCCTATTGTTGAACATGTATTTACGTACGTAGGCCCCGGTTTTGTATGCCGCACTTGTAGTGTCTCTCTCCCCTTGTATCTACTTGTATCTTGGGAGACAAGACACCGGTCGCAACCCTTGTACCTACTATATATGTGCCTAGGGCACGATTAATGAGAATATCGATGCACACAATCAAAACTTACATGGTATCACATATCATATCGGTTCTTTCCTAATCGCTTCCGCAACCCTAAGCCGCCGCCGTCACCGCCATCTGCCGCCGCCCCGGGCCGCCGCCACCACCACCTCCCCACGCCGCTACCTCCCCCTCCCACAGTCGCGCCTTCCACCAGCCGCCGCACCGCCCCTCTTGCCGCGCCGCCACCTCCCCTCCGAACCATAGCCGCCACCTCTCCCCATCTCCACGCGCGCCGTCACCATGTCCTCCAACGCCTCAACCTACTCCAACCCCCTTCGTCGGACCGGACCCCGCCGACATGCGTGACATCAACATCCATGACCGCGTTCCCATTGTCCTCGATGCCACCGACTCCACGTACTTTGCGTGGAAGACTTCTTTCTCGCTCCTCTTCCGCGAAAACAATCTCGTGGATCATGTTGACGGCACCGTTGACTCTCGCGCCATGGTGGGTGACTCCTAGTGGACCGCGATCGACGCTACGCTCATCCGGTGGTTCTTCACCACCATCTCCAAGGACCTGTTTCACACGGTCGTACGCGATGGTGATGACGCCCACACCGTGTGGGTCAAGCTCAACGACCTCTTCACCGACAACAAGCTTCAGCGTCGCGTTTTTCTGCAGCAGGAATTTTTTTACTGTCATCAAGATGGCTAGTCCATCGATGACTACTGTCGCCGCCTCAAGACGTTGTCGGATGAACTCCGTGACATCGGCGCCAAGGTTGATGACGACCTCCTCCCCAGCACGCTAACTGCCGACATCAACGAGGACTTCGACAACGCCGCCGCCAACTTCACCTTGATGCCAGAGCCCTCCTTCCCCAAGTTTGTGGCGTACTTGCGGTTGGAGGAGCGCCGGATGAAGGGGGTGAACAAGCGCGTGCAGCACCATGCCCTCGTCGTTGGCACCTCTTGCGGCGCCCCGCCCCCGCCCGTCCGCCCGCGTCGTGGCAGTAGCCGCCGCCACCTGCGCCCCCGGGGTTCTACCCCCTCCCTCCCGTGCCCCCGCCCCTCCCGTTGCTCCCTAGCAGCAGCCACAGGGTGGCGGGCGGCGCGGCAACCGCCGCGGGGGCGAGCGCAAGCAGCAGCAGCAGGCGAACGGGAGGGCCCCTCGTCAGCAGCAGCCCTCCCCGCCGTGGACCTACTGCACCAACACGTGGACGGGTGTCGTCCACGCGTGCTCGATGTCGGGCGGCCTCCCGCCCCGGGCATCCTTGGGCCCCGTCCGACGAGCCACCAGGCGTACCTCGCCGCGTCCGGCGTCGCCCCCTACCCGACCCTCCCTGCATCGCCGGCCACGGGCGGCAACGGCGCCGCTCCCGCGCCCTCTTATGGCGGGTCCTACTCTCCCCAGGTGCCGCCGCTGTGGGCTCCCGCCCTCTTCGCCGCCCTGCACTCGGCTCGGTCACCTAGCAACTATGGTGGCGGAGGTGACTGGTACATGGCCTCGGGTGCCACTGCTCATATGACATCTCATCCCGGTAACCTCACGTCTTCCACCCACGTTCATACTCCCACTCGCATCACCGTTGGTAACGGTTCCTCTTTACCCATTACACATGTCGGTCATATGTCATTTCCTTCTACTTCCACTCCGATTAACATGTCTAATGTTCTTATCTCTCCTGACCTAGTCACAAACCTTGTATCTGTTTGTCGCCTTGCTCATGAGGATCCTATTATTGTTGAATTTGACGATGTTGGCTTCTCTTTGAAGGACGCCCGTACACGGATGGTACTCCACCGATGTGATAGCCCCGACGGGATCTACCCTGTGCATCCCTCCGCCACCACCGCCACCCGTCCAGCCGCCCTCACCGCTAGTGTCTACCTTTGGCACGCTCGTCTCGGTCATCCCAACTCCACAGTTTTGCGTCAGATTCTTCAGAGGTTTCATTCTCATGTAACAAGGTTGACAACCACACTTGTGACTTTGTGAGGCATGCCGTCTCGGCAAGCACGCTTGCCTTCCCTTTAGCGAGTCTACAAACATTTCCACTTTTCCGTTTCAATTATTGCATAGTGATATTTGGACGTCCCCGGTTGCAAGCAACACCGGCTATCTATACTATTTGGTTATATTGGATGATTTTTCTCATTATGTGTGGACTTTCCCTCTCCGTCGCAAGTCTGATGCCCTCGCCACACTCACTGCCTTTTATACCTACGTCACCACACAATTCGGTCGTCCTACCCTTGCCCTAACTGACAATGGAAAAGAGTTTGACAACGTCAGCATCCGTAACCTCCTCGCTTCTCATGGCACCATCTTTCGCCTCACTTGTCCTTACACTGTTGGGGAACGTAGTAATTTCAAAAATTTCCTACGCACACGCAAGATCATGGTGATGCATAGCAACGAAAGGGGAGAGTGTTGTCCACGTACCCTCGTAAACCGAAAGCGGAAGCATTAGCACAACGCGGTTGATGTAGTCGTCCGTCTTCACGATCCGGCCGATCAAGCACCGAACGCACGACACCTCCGAGTTTAGCACACGTTCAGCTCGATGATGTCCCTCGAACTCCGATCCAGCCGAGCTTTGAGGGAGAGTTCCATCAGCACGACGGCGTTGTGATGATGATGATGTTCTACCGACGCAGGGCTTCACCTAAGCACCGCTACGATATTATCAAGGTGGATAATGGTGGAGGAGGGCACCACACACGGCTAAGAGATCTCAAGGATCAATTGTTGTGTCTCCAAGGGGTGCCCCTCTCCCCGTATATAAAGGAGTGGAGGAGGGGGGCTGTCCTCTCTATGGCGCGCCCTAGGGGAGTCCTACTCCCACCGGGAGTAGGATTCCCCCTTTCCTAGTAGAAATAGGAGCCCTTCCAAGTAGTAGGAGTAGGAGAGAAGGAAAGGGAAAAGAGAAGAGAAGGAAGGAGGGGGCGCAGCCCCTCCCCTAGTCCAATTCGGACTAGGCCTTGGGGGGGCGCAACCTCCCCTCTCTCTTTCCCTAAAGCCCAATAAGGCCCATCTACTCCCCGGCGAATTCCCGTAACTCTCCGGTACTCCGAAAAATACCTGAATAACTCGGGACCTTTGCGTTGTCCGAATATAGTCGTCCAATATATCAATTTTTACGTCTCGACCATTTCGAGACTCCTCGTCATGTTCCGGATCTCATCCGGGACTCTGAACTACCTTCGGTACATCAAAACACATAAACTCATAATATAACCATCATCGAACTTTAAGCCTGCGGACCCTACGGGTTCGAGAACTATGTAGACATGACCGAGACACATCTCCGGTCAATAACCAATAGCGGAACCTGGATGCTTTATTGGCTCCCACATATTCTACGAAGATCTTTATCGGTCAAACCGCATAACAACATACGTTGTTCCCTTTGTCATCGGTTTGTTACTTGCCCAAGATTCGATCGTCGGTATCTCAATACCTAGTTCAATCTCATTACCGGAAAGTCTCTTTACTCGTTCCGTAATACATCATCCTATAACTAACTCATTAGTTACAATGCTTGCAAGGCTTATAGTGATGTGAATTACCGAGTGGGCCCAGAGATACCTCTCCGACAATCGGAGTGACAAACCCTAATCTCGAAATACGCCAACCCAACAAGTACCTTCGAAGACACCTGTAGAGCACCTTTATAATCACCCAGTTACGTTGTGACGTTTGGTAGCACACAAAGTGTTCCTCCGGTAAACGGGAGTTGCATAATCTCATAGTTATAGGAACATGTATAAGTCATGAAGAAAGCAATAGCAACATACTAAACGATAAAGTGCTAAGCTAACGGAATGGGTCAAGTTAATCAAATCATTCTCCTAATGATGTGATCCCGTCAATCAAATGACAACTCATGCCTATGGTTAGGAAACTTAACCATCTTTGATTAACGAGCTAGTCAAGTAGAGGCATACTAGTGACACTATGTCTGTCTATGTATTCACACATGTATTATGTTTCTGGTTAATACAATTCTAGCATGAATAATAAACATTTATGATGAAATAAGGAAATAAATAATAACTTTATTATTGCCTCTAGGGCATATTTCCTTCAGTCTCCTACTTGCACTAGAGTCAATAATCTAGTTCACATCGTCATGTGATTTAACACCAATATTCATATCTGTATATGATTAACACCCATAGTTCACATCGTCATGTGACCAACATCCAAAGGGTTTACTAGTCAATAATCTAGTTCACATTGCTATGTGATTAACACCCAAAGAGTACTAAGGTGTGATCATGTTTTGCTCGTGAGAGAAGTTTAGTCAACGGGTCTGTCACATTCAGAGCCATATGTATTTTGCAAAAATATTCTATGTCTACAATTCTCTGTTCGAAGCTACTCTAGCTAATTGCTCCCACTTTCAATATGTATCCAGATTGAGACTTAGAGTCATCTGGATCAGTGTCAAATCTTGCATCGACGTAACCCTTTACGACGAACCTCTTGTCACTTCCATAATCAAGAAACATATCCTTGTTCCAATAAGGATAATTTTGACCAATGTCCAGTGATCTACTCCTAGATCACCATTGTACTCCCTTGCCAAACCAGGGCATAGTATACAATAGGTCTGGTCCATAGCATGGCATATTTTTATAGAACCTATGACTGAGGCATAGGGAATGACTTTCATTCTCTTTCTATTTTCTGCCGTGGTCGGGATTTGAGTCTTACTCAACTCCATACCTTTGCAACACAGGCAAGAACTCTTTCTTTGACTGTTCCATTTTGAACTACTTCAAAATCTTGTCAAGGTATGTACTCATTGAAAATCTTATCAAGCATCTTGATCTATCTCGATAGATCTTGATGCTCAATATGTAAGTAGCTTTACTGAGGTCTTTCTTTTAAAGAACTCCTTTCAAACACTTCTTTATGCTTTCCAGAAAAATTTCTACATCAGTTTTGATCAACAATATGTCACTCACATATACTTATCAGAAAGGCTGTAGTGCTCCCACTCACTTTATTGTAAATACAAGCTTCACTGCAATTCCGTATAAAACTATATGCTTTGATCAACTTATCGAAGCGTATATTCCAACTCCGAGATGCTTGCACCAGTCCATAGATGGATCGCTGGAGCTTGCAGATTTTGTTAGCACCTTTAGGATTGACAAAACCTTCTGGTTGCATCATATACAACTCTTCTTTAAGAAAACCATTAAGGAATGTAGTTTTAACATCCATTTGGCAGATTTCATAAAATGTGGCAATTGCTAACATGATTCGGACAGATTTAAGCATCGCTACAGTTGAGAAAATCTCATTGTAGTCAACACCTTGAACTTGTCGAACACCTTTTTGCGACAAGTCGAGCTTTGTATATAGTAACACTACTATCAACGTCCGTCTTCCTCTTGAAGATCCATTTATTTTCTATGGCTTGCCGATCACCGGGCAAGTCCACCAAAGTCCACACTTTGTTCTCATACATGGATCCTATCTTAGATTTCATGGCCTCCAGCCATTTCGTGGAATCTGGGCTCATCATCGCTTCCTCATAGTACATAGGTTTATCATGGTCTAGTAACATGACTTTCAGAACAGGATTACCGTACCACTCTGGTGCGGACCGTACTCTGGAAGACCTACGAGGTTCTGTAGTAACTTGATCTGAAGTTTCATGATCATCATCATTAGCTTCCTCACTAATTGGTGTAGGAATCACTAGAACTGATTTCAATGATGAACTATTTTCCAATTCAGGAGAAGGTACTATTACCTCATCAAGTTCTACTTTTCTCCCACTCACTTCTTTCGAGAGAAACTCCTTCTCTAGGAAGGATCCATCTTAGCAACGAATATCTTGCCTTTGGATCTGTATAGAAGGTGTACCCAACAGTTTCCTTTGGGTATTCTATGAAGACGCACTTCTCCGATTTGGGTTTGAGCTTATCAAGTTGAAACTTTTTCACATAAGCATCCCAGACCCAAACTTTAAGAAACGACAACTTTGGTTTCTTGCCAAACCACAGTTCATAAGGCGTCGTCTCAACGGATTTTGATGGTGCCCTATTTAAAGTGAATGCAGCTGTCTCTAATGCATAACCCCAAAACGATAGTAGTAAATCGGTAAGATACATCATAGATCGCACCATATCCAATAAAGTGCGGTTATGACGTTCGGACACACCATTACGCTGTGGTGTTCCATGTGGCGTGAGCTGTGAAACTATTCTACATTGTTTTTAAATGAAGGCCAAACTCGTAACTCAAATATTCATCTGCACGATCAGATCGCAGAAACTTTATTTTCTTGCTACGATGATTTTCCACTTCACTCTGAAATTCTTTGAACCTTTCAACTATTTCAGACTTATGTTTCGTCAAGTAGATATACTCATATCTGCTCAAATCATCTGTGAAGGTCAGAAAATAACTATATCTGCCACGAGTCTTAATACTCATTGGTCTACATACATCAGTATGTATTATTTTCAACAAGTCAGTAGCGCGTTCCATTGTTTTGGAGAACGAAGTTTTAGTCATCTTGCCCAAAAGGCACAGTTCGCAAGCATCAAATGATTCATAACCAAGTGATTCCGAAAATCCATCTTTATGGAGTTTCTTCATGCGCTTTACACCGATATGACCCAAACGGCAGTGCCACAAATAAGTTGCACTATCATTATTAACTTTGCATCTTTTGGCATCAATATTATGAATATGTGTATCACTACGATCAAGATCCAACAAACTATTTTCATTGGGTGTATGACCATTAAAGGTTTTATTCATGTAAACAGAACAACAATTATTCTCTGGCTTTAAATGAATAACCGTATTGCAATAAACATGATCAAATCATATTCATGCTCAACGCAAACGCCAAATAACATTTATTTAGGTTTAACACTAATCCCAAAAGTATAGGGAGTGTGTGATGATGATCATATCAATCTTGGAACTACTTCCAACACTCATCGTCGCTTCCCCTCAACTAGTCTCTATTTATTATGTAACTCCTGTTTCGAGTTACTAATCTTAGCAACCGAACAAGTATCAAATACTCAGGGGCTACTATAAACACTAGTAAGGCACACATCAATAACATGTATATCAAATATACCCTTGTTCACTTTGCCATCCTTCTTGTCCACCAAATATTCAGGGCATTTCCGTTTCCAGTGACAATTTCCTTTGCAGTGTAAGCACTTAGTTTCAGGCTTTGGTCCAGTTTTGGGCTTCTTCGTGGGAGTGACAACTTGGTTGTCATTCTACTTGAAGTTCCCTTTCTTTCCCTTTGCCCTTTTCTTGAAACTAGTGGTCTTGTCAATCATCAACACTTGATGCTCTTTCTTGATTTCTACCTTCGTTAATTTCAACATCGCGAAGAGCTCGGGAATCATTTTCGTCATCCTTTGCATACTATAGTTCATCATGAAGTTCTACTAACTTGGTGATGGTGACTAGAGAACTCTGTCAGTCACTATCTTATCTGGAAGATTAACTCCCACTTGATTCAAGCGATTGTAGTACCCAGACAATCTGAGCACATGCTTACTAGTTGAGCAATTCTCCTCCATCTTTTAGCTATAGAACTTGTTGGAGACTTCATATCTCTCAACTCGGGTATTTGCTTGAAATATTAACTTCAAGTCCTGGAACATCTCATATGGCCCATGACGTTCAAAACGTCTTTGAAGTCCCGATTCTAAACCGTTAAGCATGGTGCACTAAACTATTAAGTAGTCATCATATTGAGCTAGCCAAACGTTCATAACGTCTGCATCTACTCCTGCAATAGGTATATCACCTAGCGGTGCATCAAGGACATAATTCTTCTGTGCAGCAATGAGGACAATCCTCAGATCACGGATCCAATCCGCATCATTGCTACTAACATCTTTCAACACAGTTTTCTCTAGGAACATATCAAAATAAACATATGAAAGCAACAACGTGAGCTATTGATCTACAACATAATTTGCAAAATACTACCAGGACTAAGTTCATGATAAATTTAAGTTCAATTAATCATATTACTTAAGAAATCCCACTTAGATAGACATCTCTCTAATCATCTAAGTGATCACGTGATCCAAATCAACTAAACCATAACCGATCATCACGTGAAATGGAGTAGTTTTCAATGGTGAACATCACTATGTTGATCATATCTACTATATGATTCACGCTCGACCTTTCGGTCTCAGTGTTCCGAGGCCATATCTGCATATGCTAGGCTCGTCAAGTTTAACCTGAGTATTCTGCGTGTGCAAAACTGGCTTGCACCCGTTGTAGATGGACGTAGAGCTTATCACACCCGATCATCACGTGGTGTCTGGGCACGACGAACTTTGGCAACGGTGCATACTCAGGGAGAACACTTTTATCTTGAAATTTAGTGAGAGATCATCTTATAATGCTACCGTCAATCAAAGCAAGATAAGATGCATAAACGATAAACATCACATGCAATCAATATAAGTGATATGATATGGCCATCATCACCTTGTGCTTGTGATCTCCATCTCCAAAGCATCGTCATGATCACCATCGTCACCGGCATGACACCTTGATCTCCATCGTAGCATCGTTGTCGTCTCGCCACCTATTGCTTCTATGACTATCGCTACCGCTTAGTGATAAAGTAAAGCAATTACAGGGCGATTGCATTGCATACAATAAAGCGACAACCATATGGCTCCTGCCAGTTGCCGATAACTCGCTTACAAAACATGATCATCTCATACAATAAAATATAATATCATGCCTTGACCATATCACATCACAACATGCCCTGCAAAAACAAGTTAGACGTCCTCTACTTTGTTGTTGCAAGTTTTATGTGGCTGCTACGGGCTGAGTAAGAACCATTCTTACCTACGCATCAAAACCACAACGATAGTTCGTCAAGTTAGTGTTGTTTTAACCTTCTCAAGGACCGGGCGTAGCCACACACGGTTCAACTAAAGTTGGAGAAACTGACACCCGCCAGCCACCTGTGTGCAAAGCACGTCGGTAGAACCAGTCTCGCGTAAGCGTACGCGTAATGTCGGTCCGGGCCGCTTCATCCAACAATACCGCCGAACCAAAGTATGACATGCAGGTAAGCAGTATGACTTGCATCGTCCACAACTCACTTGTGTTCTACTCATGCATATAACATCAACGCATAAAACCTACGCTCGGATGCCACTGTTGGGGAACGTAGTAATTTCAAAATTTCCTACGCACATGCAAGATCATGGTGATGCATAGCAACGAGAGGGGAGAGTGTTATCCACATACCCTCGTAGACCGAAAGTGGAAGCGTTAGCACAACGCGGTTGATGTAGTCGTACGTCTTCACGATCCGACAGATCAAGCACCGAACACACGGCACCTCCGAGTTTAGCACACGTTCAGCTCGATGACGTCCCTCGAACTCTGATCCTGCCGAGCTTTGAGGGACAGTTCCGTCAACACGATGGTGTGGTGACGATGATGATGTTCTACCAACGCAGGGCTTCGCCTAAGCACCGCTATGATATTATCGAGGTGGACAATGGTGGAGGAGGGCACCGCACACAGCTAAGAGATCTCAAGGATCAATTGTTGTGTCTCCAAGGGGTGCCCCTCTCCCCATATATAAAGGAGTGGAGGAGGGGGAGGGCCGGCCCTCTCTATGGCGCGCCCTAGGGGAGTCCTACTCCCACCAGGAGTAGGATTCCCCCTTTCCTAGTAGAACTATGAGCCCTTCCAAGTAGTAGGAGTAGGAGAGAAAGAAAGGCAAAAGAGAAAAGAAGGAAGGAGGGGGCGCAGCCCCTCCCCCTACTCCAATTTGGACTAGGCCTTGGGGGGCGCGCAGCCTCCCCTCTCTCTTTCCCTAAAGCCCAATAAGGCCCATATACTCCCTGGCAAATTCCGGTAACTCTTCGGTACTCCGAAAAATACCCGAATCACTCAGAACTTTTCCTTTGTCCGAATATAGTCATCGAATATATCCATCTTTACGTCTCGACCATTTCGAGACTCCTCGTTATGTCCCTGATCTCATCCGGGACTCCGAACTACCTTCGGTACATCAAAACACATAAACTCATAATATAACTGTCATTGAACTTTAAGCGTGCGGACCCTACGGGTTCGAGAACTATGTAGACATGACCGAGACACGTCTCCGGTCAATAACCAATAGCGGAACCTGGATGCTCATATTGGCTCCCACATATTCTATGAAGATATTTATCGGTCAAACCGCATAACAACATACGTTGTTCCGTTTGTCATCGGTATGTTACTTGCCCGAGATTCGATCGTCGGTATCTCAATACCTAGTCCAATCTCGTTACCGGCAAGTCTCTTTACTCGTTCCGTAATACATCATCCTATAAATAACTCATTAGTTACAATGCTTGCAAGGCTTATAGTGATGTGCATTACCGAGTGGGCCCAGAGATACCTCTCCGACAATCGGAGTGACAAATCCTAATCTCGAAATACACCAACCCAACAAGTACCTTTGGAGACACCTGTACAGCACCTTTATAATCACCCAGTTATGTTGTGACGTTTGGTAGCACACAAAGTGTTCCTCCGGTAAACGGGAGTTGCATAATCTCATAGTTATAGGAACATATATAAGTCATGAAGAAAGCAATAGAAACATACTAAACGATCAAGTGCTAAGCTAACGGAATGGGTCAAGTCAATCACATAATTCTCCTAATGATATGATCTCGTTTATCAAATGACAACTCATGTCTATGGTTAGGAAACTTAACCATCTTTGATTAACGAGCTAGTCAAGTAGAGGCATACTAGTGACACTATGTTTGTCTATGTATTCACACATGTATTATGTTTCCGGTTAATACAATTCTAGCATGAATAATAAACATTTATCATGAAACAAGGAAATAAACAATAACTTTATTATTGCCTCTAGGGCATATTTCCTTCATACACATCCCAGCAAAATGATCATGTTGAGCATGTCATTCACACTCTTAATGACCGCATCCGCACGTTGCTCTTCCACTCCAACGTGCCCCCTCGGTTCTGGCTGGATGCTCTCACCACCGCCAGCCTCCTCATTAACATCCGTCCATGTAGCCCTCGCTGGAACTATGCTCCTCACTAGCTCCTCTTTGCTGTGGCCCCATCTTATGATGGCCTTCGCATCTTTGGGTGTCTTTGTTATCCTAGCACCGCGTCCACCACTCCTCACAAACTCGCTCCCTGGTCGGTTCCTTGCATCTTTCTCGGTTACCCTCCCAACACCAAAGGTTATCGGTGCTATGATCCAGTGTCCCACCACGTTTATACATCGTGGCACGTGTACTTTGATGAGCTGGTGTTCCCTTTTCAGCAGGTACCGTCCCTTCCCGCGCATACTTCGGCGCCTCTCGAAGCGTGGCTTGCCCCTGCCACCACCTCCGGCGGGCCGCCCCCATCGCCGAGCAGCGCCCCGGCCCTGGTCCCGCTCACGCGCCCGCGCCTCGGGTCAGGCTGCCCCTCGGCGCCCTGCCGCCCGCGTCCTCCGGCGCCCCCGCCGTCGCGGCCTCCGATGCCCCCTCGGGCGCCCCCACCACCGCGGCCTCTGGCGCCCTCTCTGTCTCCTCCTCGGGTGCCCCCGCCACCACGGTCTCCGGCTCGGCGTCATCGAAGACCGACTCGACCTCCTCATCGTCGGTCTCCCCTTTGGCTCCGTCGGCGGTGGCTGCAGCCCTCACCAGTGTGGTCACTCGGACTCGGACTGGGACGTTTCGTCCTAGCACGCGCTACACCTCCGATGAGTACGCGTGTGCCGTGTCTACCTCGGCCCCGTCTCCGCTGCCCACCTCTGCTCGCGCAGTCCTTCGGGATCCGAACTGGCTTGCTGCAATGCGTGAGGAGTTCGACGCCCTGCAGTGCAACCGTATGTGTCACCTTGTCCTGTGGTCTCCCCATGCCAATGTTATCACTGGCAAGTGGGTTTTCCGCCACAAGACTCACCCCGACGGTTCACTTGAGTGCTATAAGGTGCGTTGGGTGGTGTGCGGATTTCGACAGCGCGTCGGCGTGGACTTCACCGACACCTTCGCCCCGGTTGTCAAACATGGGCATGATTCGCGCTGTCCTCTGGCTGGCTATCTCTCGCACCTGGCCAGTTCACCAACTCGACGTGTCCAATGCTTTCTTGCATGGTCATCTCGACGAGTAGGTGTTTTGTCAGCAGCCCACTGGTTTCGTCGACACCGCCTATCCGAACCATGTGTGCTTGCTTTCCCATTCCCTTTACGGGTTGAAGCAGGCACCTCGGGCATGGTACTAGCGGATTGCGGCCTTCCTTCAGCAGCAGGGGTTCCGGTCCACATGATCTGATGTCTCCCTGTTTGTTTATCACCAGGGAGCCGCTACCGCATACCTTCTCCTGTATGTCGATGACATCATCCTGATTGCGTCCTCGCTAGTGCTACTTCAGCAGATCACCGCTCGTATTGGCACCGAGTTCGCCCTCAAGGACTTGGGAGCTCTGCACTACTTCCTCGGCATCGAGATCATTCGCTGTGCCACTGGCTTCTTTCTGCACCAGCAGAAGTACGCCTACGAGCTTCTGGAGCGAGCCAGCATGCTTAATTGCAAGTGAAAGATCGAGGATGTCGCCTAGAGGGGGGGGGTGAATAGGCGTTTTAAAATAATTACGGTTTAGGCTTGAACAAATGCGGAACAAACCTAGCGGTTAATTTGTCAAGCACAAAACCTAAAACAACTAGGCTCACCTATGTGCACCAACAACTTATGCTAAGCAATATAAGCAACTATGTGATAGCAAGATATATGACAAAGAACAATATGACTATCACAAAGTAAAGTGCATAAGTAAAGGGGCTCGGGTAAGAGATAACCGAGGCACGCGGAGCGACGATGTATCCGAAGTTCACACCCTTGCGGATGCTAATCTCCGTTTGGAGCGGTGTGGAGGCACAATGCTCCCCAAGAAGCCACTAGGGCCACGTAATCTCCTCACGCCTCACACAATGCAAGATGCCGTGATTCCACTAAGGGACCCTTGAGGGTGGTCACCGAACCCATAAATGGCGACCCTTGGGGCGGTCACCGAACCCAGACACTTTGGCAACCCTTGGGGCGGTCACGGTACCGTCAAAATGCTCGGGCGATCTCCACAACCTAATTGGAGACTCGACGCTGCCGGAGCTTTACACCACAATGATTGAGCTCGAACACCACCAACCGACTAGGGGCCCAAGCACCCAAGATAAACAAGCTCAAGGGCACCAAGCACCCAAGAGTAATAAGCTTCTCAAACTTCACTTCCACGTATCACCGTGGAGAACTCAAACCGATGCACCAAATGCAATGGCAAGGGCACACGGAGTGCCAAGTCCTTCTCTCTCAAATCCCACGAAGCAACTAATGCTAGGGAGGAAAATGAGAGGAAGAACAAGAAGGAGAACACCAAGAACTCCAAGATCAAGATCCAAGGGTTCCCTCACATAGAGGAGAAAGTGATTGGTGGAAATGTGGATCTGGATCTCTCTCTCTTTTCCTCAAAACTAGCAAGAATCCATGGAGGGATTGAGAGTTAGCAAGCTCGAAGAAGGTCAACAATGGGGGAAGAACACGAGCTCAAAGGATAAGGTTCAATGGGGAAGAAGACCCCCTTTTATAGGACCTCCCGAATCCAACCGTTATGTGCTCAGGTCGTGCACAAGCGGTACTACCGCTTGGAGGAGCGGTACTACCGCTTGGAGGAGCGGTACTACCGCTTAGCACGCTCAAAACAGCCCAAACGAGAGAGAAAACACGAGTTTTTGGTCCGGGGCGGTACTACCGCTTAGGAGCCACGGTAGTACTGCTCTAGAGCGGTAGTACTGCTCAGGAGCCGCGGTAGTACCGCTCTAGGGCGGTAGTAAAAAATTACATCCGCTCTAGTCGCGGTAGTACCGCTGCAGCCTTCACCAAAACAGCCACAACTTTTGCAAACGGACTCCGAATTCGATGAAACCAAGTTTGTTGGAAAGCTAGCGACAAGGGCTAACACAATATTGAAAGAAATACAAATAATAAGCAAATGAGAAAAGGCCCAAAAGAAAATGGTGAGAAACCTTCCTCGAAGAAGACCGGTAAAACCTCCAACACCGAAAGCATCATAGAAGACGCATGCAAACTCCGTTTTCGATGAACTCAAGCTTGTCATAAAGATGACCATAAGCTCTAAGACTCACAAAGAGAATCAAATAATAACCAAGAGACATGATGCAAGGATGCAATGGTTTGAGCTCTCGACGAACGATACGATCAAGCGTCTCACTTGAGAGCCCCCCTTGATAGTACGGCTATCGATCCTATAACCCGGTCTCCCAACTACCACCATGAGACCGGTAAAATAGAAAACCTATCAAGGGCAAACCTTTGCCTTGCACATGGTCCAGTTGAGCTAGATGATGACGATCTTGACTCCCTCAAGTTGGACCACCTTAATTGATTGCATTGGCTCGATGAAGACTAGATGATTGCTCCCCCATAGTCCACTATGGGTGAGCGACTCTTCGGCACATATTCACAAGTCCATTGACACCACAATGGATGGCAAGATTCAAACTTGATTGCTCCCCCATACTCCATTATGGGTGAGCCACTCTTTTTGTTGCTCCACTTGAACTTGCACACTGCAAACTTGATGACGATCACCACTTGATGTCATCCTCCATGGGTTGTATGGGATCTTCCTCTTGACGCAAGACCATGGAAACATACCTAACCCCACAAAGAACTCTCACGTAGACCATGGGTTAGTACACAAAGCGTAATGGACAATGCTTACCATACCATGGGAACACTTGGTCCCACTCGGTACATCTTCTATGCTTTGTGAGTTGATCAACTTGATTCACTATTGACTTAGTCTTGATCAACCTTGAATCTTTCCAACTCTCTTCATTTGGATGATGTCTTGAAGGTAAATATGAATGATCACATAATCTTCTTCTTCAAGACATGCTTGCAATAAGCTCAACACTCACATGACCAATCTTTGGATAATTCCTTAATAGCACCTTGGTCAACCCATAAACTCCTTGAAACCAACACATGGACTTCAAGAAATGCCTATGGAAACATCCTTCAAATATAACTCGATGCAACCATTAGTCCATAGAGAATGTCATCAATTACCAAAACCACACATGGGGGCACCGCATATCCTTTCAATCTCCCCCATTTTGGTAATTGATGACAATCACTTTCAAGAGAGTTTATATAAGGAATTATGCATCACAATGCAATGCAATAACCAATGATGCAGGAGAATGAGATGCAAATGCTTAGGACCAAAACCAAAGCAAGGAGAAAACTCAGGAGACTTCTCCACAAAACTCTCTGAAACTCCTCCCCCATTGGCATCGATTGCCAAAATGGGTGAAAAGCTGAGAAGGCCAAAATAAAAGGTGTTCCTCCATAAATTGTGTATTTCTCAACAAGAGAGTGGAATGCAATACACATATCCAACTGCCAATACTTGGAGGAAGACAAACTATATTGAGGCCCAAAGATTGCAACAAAAAGATATGACACAAAGACATAACAAAGAGAGACACAAGCAATCAGAAGATACCAATTGAAGCAAGCAATCAACGGATATCAATAGAACCAACTAGACCAATGATCCTACATGCCACAAGAATAAAGATATTATGATAAACGCAAAGGAGTGTTCTAAGGAAACTAGAGAAGCTCCCCATGATTTGTGCACACATAAGAATTTTTGTATTTGAATACAAAGTGCACAAAATAGGATCATAGCTCCCCCAAAATCAATAGAAACTCACATCCAGTGCAAGTGAGCATATAGGAAACAAAGCCTAGCGCTTGCAACAAGCACATGGTTGAGCAACATGTAAAAGAGGCAACTTAAGAATAGGCTCAACCAAAATGATGTGTGTGAGTCATGGTGAAGCACTTGAGAGGACTAAAATTAGGATGAGCATTAAGCATCAACATAGTCTTGAAATAATGAGGCACACGGTGCAAGGCCTATCATTCCCACACACACAACTAGCAAATGGGTTCACAAGCTTACTAATAAGCATATAAAGAACTTATGCTTGTGACAACCCATGGTGAAGATAGAAGATGAAAGCCTCATCAAGACGAGGGATGCCAATTAAGATGGCAAAAGCCTTGTAAAGATAAGCATGAGGAAAATAATCTTCACCACACAAGAGTGCATCAAGATGCAACGATAGAGGACACGCACTCAAGGCAAAAGCTTTCACGGAGCCACCAAAGAAATAACATAAGAAAGACAAGGTGGACGTGAAAGAAAGGATATCAACTAGAGATGTAATTTCTCTCAAGTGTATAAGGTTCTATGTAGACGAAATCATGATATATATATATATCTACAAATAAGGATGTACACCCGAAATAGTTACACCACGAAGGAACAAGATATCCACAAGGAAGTCATAAATATACCAATAAGATATTTGCTTGAAAGCATAGCACTTGGCTAGATATGGTCTTATTGTATATAAATGAAGTCCAAACACACATCCATCAAGGGCATCACAACTAGCAACAGAGATCATCGTTGGGATGCTTTGAGAAAGGAAACAAGTATCACAAGATATGAAATGAATATCATGCCAAGATACAGCCTACACAAGGTTGAATGCAAGAGAGGAAAGCATGAATAGATACTTGTTGCCGAGATATCATTGGAAGGATGTAGTAGATACCAATTGAAGGTAGATAGTGGTTCATTGATCATCCTAGCTTGACTCCAATATGCACATGGTGACAACACCTTCCTTGTGGGTGAGCCGAGCATCCAATGCATCTCCAAATGTTCCTAGAAGAACAACACAAACTAAACGGTACCCAAACTCATCGGGACCAAATAGTTAGAAACACCAATACATAGGACAAACTCCACATAAATATGTGCATATAGATATGAAAATGAATTTCATGCACATCTCATCCAAATTGAGACTAGGTGGAGTTTCCCCTATATATTGAGTCAAAGAAAGAAAGCATGCCAAATGAAATACATGAAGTAAACATGCATGCTCAAGACTTTCAAAACCCGAAACCAAAAGACAAAGAAATTCCAAGTGAAAATGATACTAAATGGAGAAATCATCACTTGGAAGATATCATTAAAGATACATCAAGGAATGATATATCCATTGATACACACTAAACTAAAGATGTCAAACTTCCAAAGAGAGGATGGTTCCAAACAAACCAAGCCCTCAACAAAGTTTCATGATGGCACAAAGTACCAAAAAGAAATGGCTTGCCTTCCACCAAAACACACTTGATAAGGACCACAAGAAGAGTGTTCTGAAGAAAATAGAATAGCTCCCCCACGAGTTGTGCATTATATAGGATTTGTATTGAATACAAAATGCACAAGGTGGGATCACTGCTTTCACTATATCTAGAAAACACTAGACAAGAACAAGAAATAAACAAGATCCACAAGTGGTATGGAAGACAACGGGAGTTGACACAATCCTTGGCAAGAGAAGAGGCAAGTAAAACAAAAGCCAATGTAAAGATGATCAATAAATTCTACCACACATAAATGACTACCAATTGTCAAAAGACAAGAAGTAGATGGAAAGAATTCCCGGTGGTAGATAGCAAGGATATCCAACATCATCTTCACACCACACACAAGCAGATTGCAACTTATAGAGCTAATATGCCACCTAGGAACAAGATAATCTACAATATCAACACTAGGTGACAATATCTCAAATGTACACATTTTCTAGGCTAGTAATATACATAGCATATTACTCCCCTGTAATGTGATACCAATGAAGAAAACTTAACAAGAGGCAATAAGAGGATCCAACAAGAGATAATTAATGGAAAATTTAGAATTTGAATTTCTCATGAGAAGACATACCACATAGTGACTAGATAATCTTGTAATATCAATACTAGATGGTATTCCTCATGTACACACACTTATAGGAGTGTGAGGTGCACAAAGCACATCACTCCCCAATAATGGGATATTCCATTAATCCCTCACAAGAGCCAACTAAGATACAAAGAAGATGCACAAAGGCTCAACACACAACTCACACGTACATGAAGTGCACACCAACATACATAAGCAAGTTGGAAGCGCAACATATACAAACACATGCAAGGAACAAAACCAAAACATGCAAGGGGCAACTAACTTTCAAAGTAAACAATTTAAGTACAAGTTACAGAAGGAGGCACATTGGATATAAGATAGAAACTTTATAATCCAATTAACTTGGCTTGTGACAAAAAGAATGATGAAGTCCCTTAATTCTTCATAATGTAGCCAAGTCTCCAATGCCCTCCAAAACACCTATTGATCAAGTTTGAGCTTGTTGGTCCCCGACCAAGTTGGGTCCTAAGAAGTTAGTCACAATAGGCTTGGCTACCCAAATGGTTCTTTTCTTGACACCACTTTGAGTACCAACAAACTTGGCAAACACATTGCCAACCTTATCCTTCCCAAGAGAATAGATATCATCAATAATAATTGGGTTGGATAAGTTACCACTAGTGCATGAAGAAGCGGCGTGACCTTTCTCACGACATAAGTAGCAACGTCTACTCTTCACTTTCTTCTCACTTGATTTTTCCACAAGAGAAGCATTAGCTTGAGTCTTCTTGGGAAGTGGCCTTTCTTCAACTTGAGGTTGAGCATGAGATTTAACTTGTGCCCTCTTCCCTTGTTGCTTGACACTAATGGCCTTCTTCTTCAATGGGCAAGATCTAACATGATGCCCTTCTACTTTGCACTTGAAGCAAACAATCTTGGCCGAATTCTTGACTTGTTCTTGGCCCTTCTTTTTGTTCATCTTGGACTTCTTCTTCTTATTGGAGTTGAATCCAAGTCCACCTTTGTCATTGGGGGATTTTTTCACACTCAAGATATTGTTGAGTGTGGATTTCACTTGATGACTCTTTTCCAAGTCTTCCTTCAAAGAAGTGACTTGGGCCTTGAGCTCTTTGATTTCCTCTACATGGTTAGTCTCAACACAAGTACTAGAGGAAGTATAAGCTTCATCGTTAGAGCAACAAGGCAAGGAAAGCAATTCATCACAAGATGTACCAACATTGTGAGTAGATGAATTACAAGGACTAGCACATGGCAATATACTATTTTGACTACAAGTAGTGCTAGTATCCACATGAGGCTCACTAGATGTTACCTTGGCAATCATGGCCTCATGAGCTATCTTTAGCACACTATGGGATACTAGAAGATCATCATGAGAGCTTGAGAGCTTTTCATGACTTTCTTCCAATTTCCCATAATTGCTAGATAGCACCTCAAGTTGAGCCCGTAGCTCAACATTCTCCTTCAAAATGGATGCTTCACAAGTAATAGAGTTAGTAGCACAAGCATCATCATTTACAACAATAGGAGAGGACAATTTGGCAAGCTCTTTTAAATAAGAAGCTTCAAGTTGGGCATGAGACTCGGTGAGTTTGATGAGCTCACCCTTGATGACCCTTGAGCCATTTTTGAGGTGCTCAAAATCCTCAAGGAGTCTAGCATGAGAAACTTCAAGCTTAGCATTTTTAGTTTTGAAATCATTGGCCACCTCAAGAGCTCTATCATGAGATTCCCTCACTCTAGATAATTCTAGAGCAAAAGTCTCCTCAAGAGATTCGGAGGTAGTTTGTTCATGTTCAAGAGCTTGAGATAGCTCCGCGATCTCATTTGCGTAATCACGCCCATGAGCTTCCATTTTCTCAATGGTGACCTCATGCTCCTCGAGATGAGATTCCAACTCCTCAATATATTTCTTGCCCTCAATGGCAATGGACATAATTTCCATGAAGTTGGAACGAGCAATTTTATTTTTATGAAGAGCTTTAAAAACCATTTCCCCCTTAATTTTTAAGGAGGCAACATTATCATTCTCTTCATCATAATCAACATCATCATCATTCTTGCCATTATCAATATCATCACAAGATATATTGGGATTCAAATTGGGAGATACCTTTGAGGCCTTGGCCATAAGGCAAAATGCAATACATGATGATGTAGGATCCCGTGAAGCACCATAAAACACCACATCTTGTTCCATGGAGTGTTGGCTTTCCTCTACATTGTTAGCACAACAATTCGAGGAAATAGATGCATTTTTATCATGGCAACAAGACATAGCAAGCATATCATCATGAGATTTAGTCAAGCAATTTCTACATGATATGCAAGGACTATCAACACAAGCATGTGAAACATTTGGAGTGCTAGAAGTGTTAAAGTCCAAAGATGAAGCATTGCAATAAGAAAATGATGAAGTATTATCAACAATAAGCACACTATCATCATTGCAATGAATACCACTACTCACCATGTCATTACCTTGTGGCGAACCACATGTAGGTGAAGTAGAAGAAGTTGAGAACACAACACAGCCGGAGGTGGAGGGAGAACAATCATCCTTACAAAACTTGGACACACCATATTTATCTTGAAGCTTTGTCCACAACTCATGAGCATCCCGGAATGGCATGAGTTGAAATATAACTACATTGCTCAAAGCATCGAAAAGCACATTAGAAGCTTGAGCATTGAGATAAGAGTTTTTCTCATCCTCTAAAGATAATCTTTGGGGATCCTTTGGAGGAGAAAAACCCATATCTACAATTCGCTCTAAATTTGGGTCTATGACCCTAAAGATATTAAGCATGCGAATTACCCAAACATCAAAATTTGTGCCATCGAAACTAAGAGTGTCAGAGAATCCTAATCCTCTAGTCGACATCTTTACTCTCTAGGCGGCTAAGCCCAACAAAGAGAGACGAGGCTCTGATACCAATTGAAAGATCGAGGATGTCGCCTAGAGGGGGGGGTGAATAGGCGTTTTAAAATAATTACGGTTTAGGCTTGAACAAATGCGGAACAAACCTAGCGGTTAATTTGTCAAGCACAAAACCTAAAACAACTAGGCTCACCTATGTGCACCAACAACTTATGCTAAGCAATATAAGCAACTATGTGATAGCAAGATATATGACAAAGAACAATATGACTATCACAAAGTAAAGTGCATAAGTAAAGGGGCTCGGGTAAGAGATAACCGAGGCACGCGGAGACGACGATGTATCCCGAAGTTCACACCCTTGCGGATGCTAATCTCCGTTTGGAGCGGTGTGGAGGCACAATGCTCCCCAAGAAGCCACTAGGGCCACCGTAATCTCCTCACGCCCTCGCACAATGCAAGATGCCGTGATTCCACTAAGGGACCCTTGAGGGTGGTCACCGAACCCGTACAAATGGCGACCCTTGGGGGCGGTCACCGAACCCGTACACTTTGGCAACCCTTGGGGGCGGTCACCGGTACCCGTCAAAATGCTCGGGGCGATCTCCACAACCTAATTGGAGACCCCGACGCTTGCCCGGAGCTTTACACCACAATGATTGAGCTCCGAACACCACCAACCGACTAGGGGGCCCAAGCACCCAAGATAAACAAGCTCAAGGGCACCAAGCACCCAAGAGTAATAAGCTTCTCAAACTTCACTTCCACGTATCACCGTGGAGAACTCAAACCGATGCACCAAATGCAATGGCAAGGGCACACGGAGTGCCCAAGTCCTTCTCTCTCAAATCCCACCGAAGCAACTAATGCTAGGGAGGAAAATGAGAGGAAGAACAAGAAGGAGAACACCAAGAACTCCAAGATCAAGATCCAAGGGTTCCCTCACATAGAGGAGAAAGTGATTGGTGGAAATGTGGATCTGGATCTCTCTCTTTTCCCTCAAAACTAGCAAGAATCCATGGAGGGATTGAGAGTTAGCAAGCTCAAGAAGGTCAACAATGGGGAAGAACACGAGCTCAAAGGATAAGGTTCAATGGGAAGAAGACCCCTTTTATAGGACCTCCGAATCCAACCGTTATGTGCTCAGGTCGTGCACAAGCGGTACTACTGCTTGGAGGAGCGGTACTACCGCTTGGAGGAGCGGTACTACCGCTTAGCACGCTCAAAACAGCCCAAACGAGAGAGAAAACACGAGTTTTTGGTCCGGGGCGGTACTACCGCTTAGGAGCCATGGTAGTACTGCTCTGGAGCGGTAGTACTGCTCAGGAGCCGCGGTAGTACCGCTCTAGGGCGGTAGTAAAAAATTACATCCGCTCTAGTCGCGGTAGTACCGCTGCAGCCTTCACCAAAACAGCCACAACTTTTGCAAACGGACTCCGAATTCGATGAAACCAAGTTTGTTGGAAAGCTAGCGACAAGGGCTAACACAATATTGAAAGAAATACAAATAATAAGCAAATGAGAAAAGGCCCAAAAGAAAATGGTGAGAAACCTTCCTCGAAGAAGACCGGTAAAACCTCCAACACCGAAAACATCATAGAAGACGATGCAAACTCCGTTTGATGAACTCAAGCTTGTCATAAAGATGACCATAAGCTCTAAGACTCACAAAGAGAATCAAATAATAACCAAGAGACATGATGCAAGGATGCAATGGTTTGAGCTCTCGACGAACGATACGATCAAGCTACTCACTTGAGAGCCCCCCTTGATAGTACGGCTATCGATCCTATAACCCGGTCTCCCAACTACCACCATGAGACCGGTAAAATAGAAAACCTATCAAGGGCAAACCTTTGCCTTGCACATGGTCCAGTTGAGCTAGATGATGACGATCTTGACTCCCTCAAGTTGGACCACCTTAATTGATTGCATTGGCTCGATGAAGACTAGATGATTGCTCCCCCATAGTCCACTATGGGTGAGCGACTCTTCGGCACATATTCACAAGTCCATTGACACCACAATGGATGGCAAGATTCAAACTTGATTGCTCCCCCATACTCCATTATGGGTGAGCCACTCTTTTTGTTGCTCCACTTGAACTTGCACACTGCAAACTTGATGACGATCACCACTTGATGTTATCCTCCATGGGTTGTATGGGATCTTCCTCTTGACGCAAGACCATGGAAACATACCTAACCCCACAAAGAACTCTCACGTAGACCATGGGTTAGTACACAAAGCGTAATGGACAATGCTTACCATACCATGGGAACACTTGGTCCCACTCGGTACATCTTCTATGCTTTGTGAGTTGATCAACTTGATTCACTATTGACTTAGTCTTGATCAACCTTGAATCTTTCCAACTCTCTTCATTTGGATGATGTCTTGAAGGTAAATATGAATGATCACATAATCTTCTTCTTCAAGACATGCTTGCAATAAGCTCAACACTCACATGACCAATCTTTGGATAATTCCTTAATAGCACCTTGGTCAACCCATAAACTCCTTGAAACCAACACATGGACTTCAAGAAATGCCTATGGAAACATCCTTCAAATATAACTCGATGCAACCATTAGTCCATAGAGAATGTCATCAATTACCAAAACCACACATGGGGGCACCGCATATCCTTTCAGCAAGCCTGCTTCCACGCCTGTCGATACGAAGACTAAGGTGTCCGCGGTCGAGGGCTCTCCGATGTCTGTTGCTCCTTTCTACTGCTCCATCGTCGGTGCTCTTCAGTACCTCACGCTGACGCGGCCGGATCTTCAGTATGTTGTTCTGCAGGTGTGCCTTCACATGCACGCCTCTTGTGACACCCATTGGGCTCTGGTGAAATGTATCCTCCGATACATACATGGCACCATGGCTATGGGTCTCACCCTAATGGTGTCCTCTGACACCAGCCTCGTCGCCTACTCTGACACCGACTGGGCTAGGTGCCCCGACACTCGGCGCTCCACCTTCGGCTACTGCATCTATCTCGGGCCCTCTCTGATCTCGTGGTCGTCTAAACGATAGCCCACAGTTTCATGATTGAGCGACGAGGCCGAGTACAAGGCTGTGGCTAACATCGTCGCAGAGTGCTCCTGGCTACGACAACTACTTTAGGAGTTGCTATGTGAGGTTCCCAAGGCCACAATTGTCTACTCTGACAACGTCTTCGCGGTCTACCTCTCTGCCAACCCTGATCATCATCGCTGTACAAAGCATATTGAGCTCGACATCCACTTCGTCCGGGAGCATGTCGCACTTGGTCGTGTTCAAGTTTTGCATGTGCCCACCGATCAGCAGTTTGCCGATGTCATGACGAAGTGACTACCTACCTCGACTTTCGAGGCTTTCGGTCCAATATTTGCATCACCGGCGACGCTACGACCGCGGGGTGTTGAACATGTATTTACGTATGTAGGTCCGGGTTTTGTATGCCGCACCTGTAGTGTCTCTCTCCCCCCTGTATCTACTTTTGTATCTTGGGAGACAAGACATCGGTCCCATCCATTGTACCTATATATGTGCCTAGTGCATAATCAATGAGAATATCGATGCACACAATCAAAACTTACACCTATGCCTAAGCATCAACAAACGAACTTAGCTAATCTGGCCCTAAATATACCATTGACGCGCGGTGACCGGTCAATCCCCAAATATCCGCTTTCATAATCGGGTACCTTATTAGCAAATCCTATAATACATACAATCACATGCATTGTAAACCACTTTTACTTAAATACATCTCGATTCCGCACATAGCATGCAACTAATTCATTATGCATGCCATCGGACTACCAAAAATTGATATGCTCTACTACATCAATACATGTCATCAGACTACCAAAAATTGAAATGTTCTACACATGAAAGATGTGAAGAAAGATCATCCACGGCTTCCCTTGACCTTGCCCTTGTCGTCGCCCTTGTTGTCTTTGTTCCGGAAGTAGAGGTTGAAGATGTAACATGTCGGTGTTCACCTCCGACTCGGATCCCAACGCCACGGGGATGGGGCGCCACCGAAGGGGTTGCGTCGCCACCCTGGAGTTGGGGTGCCATATGGTGGTCACTGCGTCTGGCGAGGCCGTGGTCATGCCACTCGTGCCACCATCCCCATTGGATCTGAGCGCCATTTGTGCCAACACAATGGATTTCCATCGGATCGAGTTCGATCGCGGTCGAGTACACTCCTCCAGGAGCGAAAGAGAGCCATGCTGATGGCAATCTCCTCCTCATACCCGCATGGGATGAGGTTCCAGTCGATGGATTGGGAGATCTCAAAGTCGGATTCGTTGTCCGTCATGTCGGAGAAGGCATGAAATCACCGGAATGGAGCTTTGCGGTGGGGTGGAGTGGAGTGTCTAGGGCTTTGTCCGAGATGCAGATATGGACAAATATATGTGGGGTCTACGCGGGCCAGTGTGGGACGGATCTGATGTGGCGGACATGCCCTGGTGCGTCCGGGCCTCCCCATATATGGGCTGGATATGAGGGGTGCGGCATGCGGCCAGCCCAGACGTATAGGGTCATATGGGGTTGCTGCTAGCTCAAGATTTTGAAATCATTCACTAACTGAGCCGTCCGTTGGGACATTTGAGGAGTCCGGCTGTAGATGCTCGTCCTCTTAGAGCAAATCTAGGAGTGTTGCGTCATATGTGTTTGCTCCCCACAATAAGCACTCATTTGGTGATTTGAGACAAAAATAAGTCGGTCCAACTGGCATAATTTATGGAGGCCGATACACGCCTTCATATTAGAGGTTGTGGCTTAGAACCCTAAAAAAGAGGTTGTGGCTCCGATTGGCACACGTAAGGTCACTTGACTTTGGTCACTAACCGGTAGACTAACATGTTCATGGCCCACATGTCAGTGGCACTAAGTCAGCTGAGGCAAAGTTGGCAAATCTCACCCGTGGAGGTTTTTGGGGAGTTGCTTTGGAACACACTCCATCGCTAGTCGTCGGTATCCTCGTCCTCCCGCACGGTCATCTGTTCACCGTGCCTATCGCATATACAACCAAGCATTCATTTCTGCGGAAAATGAGTCAATTAATAGCCGCCGTTGCATGGCCAACTGCCCAGTCATTTCCTGCAACGTTTTCCCGCCGCCCATGGTTATAAAAAGGTAGTTGTCCCATCTCTTGGTTGCACACATATCCATTTGCATCTTTGTCTCCACTTTCCTTATCAACACCACGCCACTTCTCTCGGGCCAAACTAGGTGCTATTCACACCGAAGGAGGATCAAATGATGGACGAGGAGTGAGGGAGTCCTGGACTAGGGGGTGTCCGGATAGCCGAACTATCATCATCGACCGGACTCCAAGACTATGAAGATACAAGATTGAAGACTTCGTCCCGTGTTCGGATGGGACTTTTCTTGGCGTGGAAGGCAAGCTTGGCAATACGGATATGTAGACCTCCTACCATTGTAACCGACTCTGTGTAACCCTAGCCTTCTCTGATGTCTATATAAACCGGAGGGTTTTAGTCCATAGGAAGAACAACGATCATACCATAGGCTAGCTTCTAGGGTTTAGCCTCCTTGATCTCGTGGTAGATCCACTCTTGTACTACCCATATCATCAATATCAATCATGTAGGAGTAGGGTTTTACCTCCATCAAGAGGGCCCGAACCTGGGTAAAAACATCGTGTCCCTTGTCTCCTGTTACCATCCGCCTAGACGCACAGTTCGGGACCCCCTACCCGAGATCCGCCGGTTTTGACACCGACATTGGTGCTTTCACTGAGAATTCCTCTGTGTCATCACCGATAGGCTCGATGGCTCCTTTGATCATCAACAATGACGCAGTCCAGGGTGAGACTTTTCTCCCCGGACAGATCTTCGTATTCGGCGGCTTTGCACTGCGGGCCAATTCGCTTGGCCATCTGGAGCAGATCGAAAGCTACGCCCCTGGCCATCAGGTCAGATTTGGAAGTCTAAACTTCACGGCTGACATCCGCGGAGACTTGATCTTCGATGGATTCGAGCCACAGCCGAGCGCGCCGCACTGTCTCGATGGGCATGATTTAGCTCTGCTGCCGGACAGTGCCCTGGAGGCCGCACATGAGTCTGCTCCGACCCTTAATTCGGAGCCGACCACGCAGATCGAGGATGGGTGGCTAGACACCGCCTCGGGGGCTGCAACCTCTACGGCGATGGAGCCTAACACTGACCTTGTCCCTTGCGACGCTCGTGACTCCGAGGTGCCGGACTCCTCGCCGGACTCCGAACCCCCTGCGCCCCCTCCAATCCAAGCCGATTGGGCGCCGATCATGGAGTTCACCGCCACAGACATCTTTCAACACTCACCTTTCGGCGACATCCTGAATTCGCTAAGGTATCTCTCGCTATCAGGAGAGCCCTGGAAAAATTGCGGTCAGGAAGGTTGGGATGCGGACGACGAAGAAATTCAAAACCCACCCACCACCCACTTTGTAGCCACTGTCGACGATCTAACCAACATGCTAGACTACGACTCCGAAGACATCAACGGTATGGACGACGATGCCGGAGAAGACCAAGAACCAACGCCTACGGGGCACTGGAAGACCACCTCGTCATACGACATATATATGGTGGACATCCCAAAGGATGGGAATGGCGAGGAAAAAGCGGAGGAAGACTCCTCCAAGAAACAGCCCAAGCGCCGGCGTCAGCGGCGCCGCTCTAAATCCCGCCACAGCAAGAATGGAGATTCCGGCACCGGAGATAACAACACCCCAGAGAGTGCCGAAGAGAACCCCCTCCAGCAAGATTCAGCACAGGAGGACGGAGAAGCCAGCCCTCATGAGAGAGCGGCAGACGAAGAGGTAGAGGATGATAATTACATGCCTCCCTCCGGAGACGAGGCAAGCCTCAACGACACCAATTAAATGCGTGCCGAGGATCCCATCGAACAAGAGCGTTTCAAACGCAGGCTAATGGCCACGGCGAACAGCCTAAAGAAAAAGCAGCAACAGCTTAGAGCTGATCAAGACCTGCTAGCCGACAGATGGACTGAAGTCCTTGCGGCCGAAGAGTATGAACTCGAACGCCCCTCCAAAAGCTACCCCAAACGCAAGTTGCTCCCCCGATTAGAGGAGGAGGCATATAAACCTGCATCGCCAGAGCGTAATACGGCTGACCGACCACCTCGTGGCCGCGACAGAGAGGCCTTTAGGCTCTCCATTAGAACCGTACCCCGGCACCGCTCGAAAAGTATGAAGCCACGGGGGAATGCGCCGGACTTGCAAGACATATTGGAGGATAAGGCAAGACAATCAAGATCGATCTACGGATCACGTGGGCGCCCCACAATGCGCGACGACGACCGTCGCGCGGATCAACAACTCGGCGGGCGAACACGAGAGACAAAGCTTGTTGGAGCTACGTCATGATATAGCCCAATATAGGCGCCGCACACCCACTATGCTTCACAGATGAAGTAATGGATCATCAAATCCCCGAAGGGTTTAAACCCGTGAACATTGAATCCTACGATGGCACAACAGACCCCGCGGTTTGGATCGAAGACTATCTCCTTCATATCCACATGGCCCGCGGTGACGATCTTCACGCCATCAAATATCTCCCACTCAAGCTTAAAGGACCAGCTCGGCATTGGCTTAACAGCTTGCCAGCAGAATCAATTGGGTGTTGGGAAGACCTGGAAGCCGCATTCCTTGACAACTTCCAGGGCACATATGTGCGACCACCAGACGCCGATGACCTAAGCCACATAATTCAGCAGCCAGACAAATCGGCCAGACAGTTCTGGACACGGTTCTTAACAAAGAAAAATCAAATCGTCGACTGTCCGGATGCAGAGGCCCTCGCAGCCTTCAAACATAACATCCGCGACGAGTGGCTTGCCCGCACCTAGGACAGGAAAAACCGAAATCCATGGCAGCCCTCACATCACTTATGACTCGCTTCTGCGCGGGAGAGGACAGCTGGCTAGCCCGCAGTAACAACCTCAGCAAAAATTCTGGCAGTCCGGATACCAAGGACCGCAATGGCAGGTCGCGTCACAACAAAAACAAACGCCGCGTTAACGGCGATAACACTGAGGATACGACAGTCAACGCCGGATTCAGAGGCTCTAAACCCGGTCAGCGGAAAAAGCCCTTCAAAAGAACCACTCTGGGTCCGTCCAATTTGGACCGAATACTCGACCGCTCTTGCCAGATACATGGCACCCCCGAAAAACCAGCTAATCACACCAACAGGGATTGTTGGGTATTCAAGCAGGCAGGCAAGTTAATTGCCGAAAACAATGACAAGGGGCTGCATAGCGATGACGAGGAAGAGACCCGGCCGCCAAACAATAGAGGACAGAAGGGTTTCCCCCCACAAGTGCGGACGGTGAACATGATATACGCAACTCACATACCCAAGAGGGAGCGGAAGCGTGCACTCAGGGACGTATACGCGATGGAGCCAGTCGCCCCAAAGTTCAACCCATGGTCCTCCTGCCCGATCACTTTTGATCGAAGGGACCACCCCACCAGTATCCGCCATGGTGGATTCGACGCATTGGTTTTAGACCCAATCATCGATGGATTTCACCTCACTAGAGTCCTGATGGACGGCGGCAGCAGCTTGAACCTGCTTTATCAGGATACTGTGCGCAAGATGGGCATAGACCCCTCAAGGATTAAACCCACAAAGACGACCTTTAAAGGCGTCATACTAGGTGTAGAGGCCAATTGTACAGGCTTAGTTACACTGGAAGTGGTCTTCGATCCCCGGATAACTTCCGAAGCGAGGAGTTAATCTTCGATATAGTCCCGTTCCGCAGCGGCTATCATGCTCTGCTTGGGTGAACCGCGTTCACAAAGTTCAACGCGGTGCCGCACTACGCATACCTCAAGCTCAAGATGCCAGGCCCTCGAGGAGTCATTACGGTCAACGGAAACACTGAATGCTTACTCCGAACGGAGGAACACACAGCGGCTCTTGCGGCAGAAGTACAGAGCAGCCTCTTAAGGCAATTCTCGAGTCCGGCCGTTAAGCGACCGGACATGGCCAAACGCGCCCGGAGTAACTTACAACAAGACCACCTGGCACGTTCCGAGCACGCGTAGCAATGCGGCCCCAACCCCAGCCCTCACAAAATTGCAAGACTGGTCCTTCGTGTACATCATTACGCTCTGGAGATACCATGGGCATAGGGGGAGGGGCACGACCACAACAGGCCCAGAGTGCGGCTCAACCACACCAGGGGCTCCCAAGTGTGTCATCCTTCTTCTTTTTTTATTTTCTTATCCACAGGACTCCACTTACTAGAGGGCCTGTCCGGCAGTAGACCTGCCGAACTCACGATGCAACAGCCAGGGAAGGAGAAAGGCTACAACGAACACTCAGGTGGTCTCCATTACGAGCATTAAATCTGTTTAATACACCATTCCGCAGCCTACCCCTGGAGGGGGACATGTTTAATAGTCCAGTCCCTTGCTTACCGCACTATTTGTATCGTTCTGCATTCATGGCAGTATTTCTGGAATAAACAATGCATCGTTTTTTGCTTATAATTGCATTTCTTTCTTATACATATGTTCATTTATGACATGTTGCATCCGTACACTCTAGTATGGCTAAATACACCAGGGGCTTAAGTTCCCCACATTATGGTGTGATAAGTCCGAACACTTCCACAAGTGCGGCACCCCGAACTTATAGCATTATATGCATCGGCTTCGAATCATGTCTTGGGTCAATAGTTGGGTTTGCCCGGCTCCCATGTTTTGGTACCTTACGTTCCGTTGTATCGGCTAAGGTAGCACTGAGAGAACCACTGCGACTGCGCCCCGGTTGAGCTGGGCGAGTGCCTCAGTGGAGAAAGCTAAAACTGACCGTCATGATACGGCGAGAGCTGGTCGCTGTTTGAGAGGTTTTTTCGAGTCCCTAAAGACTTATGCCGCTTAGAGCGAGGAACCGGCTTTGTCCGGCCCAGGCGTGGATAGGGCCCCGAATTCGGTCTTCCGAACACTAGGGGCTTCGCCGAAATTTAAAATTATAGAATTCTATGGCTAAGTGAGAGTGTTCAAGCATTATAAGCCCGGTTGCTTCGTTCGTTGTGTTGCACACCTCCCTAGATGGACCCAAACATGGGAACAAGAGCACTCAAGTTTATCCCGAACACCCCAGCAATAGTGGCGTGGGGGCTGAAGCCGACGACTTGCCATCTCTCAAATTTGATAAACAGCCGCACAGAAGGTAATATTTTAAATTAACAAACGTTGCTTAAGCGCATATGAACAAAGTTTTCTGCGCACAAGATAACAAAATGTGAGTCTACTCAAATATTACATCTTTGGAGCACTCACCCGCAATCATGCGGGCACCCTTCAGGACACTCTTATAATACATTTCGGGCGTGCGATACTCCTTGCCCGCCGGTGGCGCGTCCGTCACAAGCTTCTCAGCATCCATCCTGCCCCAGTGCACCTTTGCACGGGCAAGGGCCCGACGGGCACCTTCAATGCAGGCGGAGTGCTTGACGACTTCAACCCAGGGACACGCATCCACCAGCCGCCGCACCAGGCCGAAGTAGCTCCCAGGCATGGCCTCCCCAGGCCACAGCCGAACTATGAGGCCCTTAAGGGCCTGTTCGACCACCTTGTGGAGCTCAAACAGGTGCTTCAGCTGGTCGCTAAGGGGCACCGGATGTCCGGCCTCAGCATAATGAAACCAGAAGACCTTCTCCGTCGAGCTCCCCTCCTCGGCCCGGTAGAAAGCAGTAGCATCGGATAGGCTGTGGGGCAGATCTGCGATCGCTCCTGGAGAGCTCCGAATTCGGGTAAGTAATAGGTAATTCACATTCACATGCTTGCTTTGCATGAAAAATGCCTTACCCGCCGCTATTTTCTTCAAATCCTCGATTTCCCGGAGGGCCTTGTGGGCTTCGGCCTTAGCGGCTTTGGCACTCTCAAGAGCCGACGCAAGCTCGGACTCTCGAGTCTTCGAGTCACGCTCCAAACTCTCGTGCTTTTCCACGAGAGCCTGGAGCTCTTGCTGTACCGCCGCCACCCGCGCCTCCTGCTTCTCTCACTCGGCTTGTTCCGCGGCCGCATTGCGTTCGGCCAAGGATACCGCCTCCTTCAGGGTCACCACCTCGTTTGTGGCCCCTGTAGTACCCACGTTATCCTTATTATTTCTCTTGCAACCAAATCCTTTTCTGTAAGGTACAACTTTAATACGGTGTTACTCACCTTCCTTGTCCTCGAGCTGCTTCTTGGCATGGCCGAGCTCGCTCTCGGACCGCTCGGGGCTCTACTTCAAGGTATTGACCTCCGCAGTTAATGCGGCAGAGGTTAGTAGCGCAGCCTGCAATCCCATATTGACATATTTTTCAGAACTCCTGCGTTTTAGATCCGCAGTCCGGCTTTTGTTTCCGAACACCGAACCGAGCATCAGGGGCTACTGTCTATGCGGTATTATATTACACATCTTAAAGTTCTTACCTCAAAGCCTGTTAGAAGGCTGCTGCAGGCTTCGGTCAGCCCACTCTTGGCGAGCTGAACCTTCTGAATCACCGCACTCATGACAGTGCGGTGTTCTTCTTTGATGGAAGCGCCGTTGAGCACCTCCAGCAAGTTATCCGGCGCCTCCGGTTGGACGGAGGCCGCCGGTGTCACAGTCTTGCCCTTCTTACAAAGGGGCCGCTCGCCGGACTCCGGAACCACTGCAGGTTCCGGTGCGGAGTCCGGTGCGAAGTCCGAGAGGTTGCCCTGCGGCACCTCCGGGGCCTCCTCCTCTTGGCGGATCCCTTCCCGGGATCCCACCTCGACGTCGTCAGTGTCACGGGGGGTGGAGGCGGTCGGAATAGAATCCACATCCGACGTGCCCAAGGACCCGCTCGACGAAGTGGGAAGATCGTCCTTGGACAGACTACAGATTGTATGCGGCATTAGAAAGACACCGTGTGGCAAAAAGAAAAATTATAAATCATCTAGGAGTCCAGATACTTACGATCTCGCCAGGGGCTTGGCCCTTGAGGGTCACTCCTCGCTGCCGTCGCCAACGTTGGCGGAGCAGTCCGGGGGAAGAGTCCTTCCCTTCTTGGACCCTTCGGCCTCCCTCGTTGGGGAGGCCTTCCTCTTCTTCTCTCCCCCCGCTGGGGGAGAGGCCTCTTTCTTCTCCTCCTCGTCTTCGGGGGAGGAGTCCGCCTCGGAGCCATCGGACGATGAGTCCGATATCACCTGACGCCGGGAACTCCTTTGGGTTCCCGTGGCCTTCTTCTTGGCCTTCTTCTCCGGCACCACGTAAAGTGCCGGGACCAGCAGCCCCGTCAAACGGGTGTCCGCTGGGTCTTCTGGAAGGGGAGCCGGACAGTTTACCTGTCCGGACGTCTTCTGCCAGTCCTGTTAAAGGCATTGGGAGTTTAGATCCCACATAGAGTCAAACTATGGAAAAAATGAGTGTCCCGTAAAGGATGACATAGCTTACCTCGCCAGGCGCTGCGTGCTGAATCCGCGATCTTCGGTCGCGGATGCGGGAGGTTCGGCGCCCTTGAACAGCACCCTCCAGGCAGTTTCGTACGTCGTGTCGAAGAGCCCGCTCAAGGTCCGGTGCTGAGCCGGATCAAACTCCCACAAATTGAAGGCCGTTGCTAGCAGGGGAGAATCCGGCGGACGAGCATGACCTGGATCACATTGACAAGCTTAAGCTTCTTGTTCACCAGGGTCTGAAGACAGGACTGGAGTCCGGTCAGCTCCTCCGAACTACCCCATAGCAAGCCCTTCTCTTTCCAGGAGGTGAGCTGCATGGGGATGCCAGATCTGAACTCGGGGGCCGCTGCCCATTTAGGGTCACGCGGCTCGGTGATGTAGAACCACCCCGATTGCCACCCTTTGATGGATTCCATGAAGGCACCCTCAAGCCAAGTAACGTTGGGCATTTTGCCCACCATGGCGCCTCTGCACTCCGCTTGGCTGCCCTTCACAACCTTCGGCTTGACATTGAAGGTCTTTAGCCACAAGCCGAAGTGGGGCTGGATGCAGAGGAAGGCCTCGCACACGACGATAAACGCCGAGATGTTGAGGATGAAGTTTGGCGCCAGATCGTGGAAGTCCAGGCCGTAGTAGTACATGAGCCCCCAGACAAAGGGGTGAAGTGGGAAGCCAAGTCCGTGGAGGAAGTGGGGAAGAAATACGACCCTCTCATGGGGCTTGGGGGTGGGGATGAGCTGCCCCTCGTCGGGCAGCCGGTGCGCGATGTCGCTGGATAGGTATCCGGCGCCGCACAGCTTCTCGATGTGCCCCTCCGTAACGGAGGAGACCATCCACTCGCCTCCCACTCCGGACATGGCTGGAGAAGGTTGAGGTGAGATGTGCGGACTTGGGCGCTGGAGCTCGAGTGCGCGGAGATGGATAAGCAAAGGAGGAAGAAGGCGTAGGTGAAAGAGGTGGATCCTTATCCCCTTATATATGGGCGGACGAAGCTATACGTCCCTACCGGCCTGGTAAAACTCGCTTATCTCCCAAGCGCCACAATCAATGGCGCGGTTGGGTTACCCAGGTCTGTATTGATGGGAATCCCGGAATAGGGGGAACACGATCTTTGCTTCGACAAGACGTGCCAAGAAAACCGCTTCGCTAAACGCGCTGAGGTGGTATAATAAAAACGACTCAAGTAAAGGCTTGGTAGTGGTGTGACGTCACGCCACAAAATACGTCAGCAGATTGAACTTGTGTAAATATTATTCTCTCTACGGTGGTATGTGGAATTTATTTTGTAGAGCCGGACACTATCCTGGTGTTCACAATCTTCTATGAATTATTCGGAGGAGGAACCCACCTTGCAATGCCGAAGACAATATGCGCGCCGGACTCGTCGTCATTGAAGCCTGGTTCAGGGGCTACTGAGGGAGTCCTGGACTAGGGGGTGTCCGGATAGCCGAACTATCATCATCGGTCGGACTCCAAGACTATGAAGATACAAGATTGAAGACTTTGTCCCGTGTCCGGATGGGACTTTCCTTGGCGTGGAAGGCAAGCTTGGCAATACGGATATGTAGATCTCCTACCATTGTAACCGACTCTGTGTAACCCTAGCCCTCTCAGGTGTCTATATAAACCGGAGGGTTTTAGTCCATAGGACGAACAACAATCATACCATAGGCTAGCTTCTAGGGTTTAGCCTCCTTGATCTCGTGGTAGATCCACTCTTGTACTGCCCATATCATCAATATCAATCAAGCAGGAGTAAGGTTTTACCTCCACCGAGAGGGCCCGAACCTGGGTAAAAACATCGTGTCCCTTGTCTCCTGTTACCATCCGCCTAGACGCACAGTTCGGGACCCCCTACCCGAGATCCGCCGGTTTTGACACCGACAAGGAGTAAGCGGGGAAGGAGGCCATTAGAATCATTGAGGAGGAGAAGGATCATTCTAACGCGCTAGTGGCCGCGCAGAAGGATCCTGCCTCCTTGCTAAGTGGGAGGATTGGGATCCCCAAACCCATGAACTCGTTTATGATATCCATCACAACTACATGAAGATTTGGTACGGGGAGGAGAGGACTCCCCCATGTTGCATCCCACGGTCATTTCCCCATCGCCTGATTGTTGAAGAGACATAGCGTGAGCACTACACCATCTACGCTTTGCCATCTACTCCGGCAAAATATTTGAGGAGACTGTGGTCGAGAATGCGTTGGTGTCGAAGAGGGCGCGCGCCGTCTGGCTCGAGTATGAGGAGGCAGTGACAGATTTGGCGGCATAGAGGAAGCATGCTAGTGGCACAAATTTGACGCAGATACTTTGATATTCTCTGAAAAAGCCCCCCGCCCCCCGCTTTATATTATAAAGCAACCAACATCGATCACATAACAACTCTTGGGGCGAACAACACATCAAGCACAAAAGAAAAGAGAAAGAAAGAAGAAACAAATGCCAACAACGATAGCTCGACAAAGCGCCGCGGCACCCTTCGGATCCATCCCACCACACTCCAAGGCTCTGAACCACCGTGTACCAAGCAACACCTCCAAGAAGGAATGCAACGCCGATGACGTTGCTGCCCGGACATGTCATAGGGTTTCCCCCGGCACGCGAAGGGGAGTAGGGTATGGGTACCTATGACACCCTCCAGAAAGGAATGGCGACACCCTGAGGCGACACCGCGTCGGTGCTAGATGAACCGGCAGGGATTTCTCCCACACCCGAAACACCACTACATGATCAATCTGGAGCCAACCAACCAGCTTGCCGCCCACCAGCATGTGCCACCACGGTCTGATGCCATCCACGCCGCATCACTAAGATCACCATCGCGAGGCTTAGAGGACGGAGATAGGGGGTGTCAGGAAGTGGGGCGATAGCATCGGAGCCACGGGGGAGGGAACCACCTCCACCGCTGTCATGCAGAAGGCCGGTGCCTCTAGCACCATCGTGGGAGCTGCCCGGATGTGGCAGCAGGGGCATATGTAGCGACCAGACCTCAATCAGTCCAGTCTTTGTGCATCTGTGTCATCCCTGGATCGGTAATGCTGACACGCACAATACTTGAGGATTTTATAACAGACTTTCAATCACACACTTATTACATCGAATGTCTCAAAAGAGAACCTATTACAATAATGGCTTAAGGCCATCTAAAAACGATAACAGCGAAAGGCTTGGAAGATAAAGTGAGTCCATCAACTCCAATGGCATAGCTGAGTGAAAGACAATGACCTATGGCACCTTACTCGTCGTCTGAAAAATCTGCAACATGAAATGTTGCAGCCCGAAACGGGTCAGCACATGGAATATGCGGGCAATGTAACACATAGAGTAATGACCGGAATAAGTGCTATCACTACATGCATATATGGCTGGTGGAAAGCTCTATGGTTACAGTTTTGCATAAAGCCAATTTTTTCCTACAACAAAGGAATAAATTTTATTTAACTATCATGGTGGTTGTATAAACATTGAGAAGGTTCCTCCAACTCAATCCCAATTAAGCATCATCATTAAACCCAATCAAATTAATTTAGAGTTATGAGATCAACATGATAATCCAAGAACCAGATACTCAAGACGTCCATAACCGGGGACACGGCTAACCATGATTAGTTTGTACACTCTGTAGAGGTTTGCACACTTTTCCCCACAAGACTCAAACACATCCATGGTTGGAGATTGGAGACACAGTCTTTCTGAAGCATTAACTCTCTACTCTCGGTAGACATTACCACCTACAACCCACTACATCTACTAGTCTACCTCTTCAAGAGCTTCACGCAACTTACTCAACTATGCCAGAGCCCATATTGGCTTGTGGTTGCACACGGAAGTTTCTAGCATGAATAATCTGATAATCCCTTTGAGTCTGGGTGGCAAACCGTAGGATGATCACACGGGTACTCCGGGATATCCTAGGACAACACTAGATTCTCCAGGTGCCCTGACAACCATTGGGTACTCCAGGGTGCCTCAAGCAATCCACCCATATGTGTATTTAAGTAGCCACCTTAAGTTAACCATTAGTTAACAATACTCACATCTGTCATGGATACACTCACCCAAACCACGTCTACGAGCATAGCATAGCAATATAAGCGTCACGTAAAAGTAACTCCCAAAGGTTTGATAATAAACAGGGCAATAGGTTCTAACTCATCATCTACTTCCCAAAACCCACATGTTAAACAGATCCTAACCATGCAATGTTTGAGGGCTGATCTAATGCAATAAAACTGGGTAGTAAAGAGGTATGATCAAAGTGTTACTTGCCTTGTTGATGATCCGCAAAACCTAGAGACTCGTAGTAGCACGCTTCGCACTCCGGGTACTCTATCGCAAACAAATAATAGCATACAATAAGCACTCAACTAGAAGCACGGGTAAACTCAACTAAGAAGATCTAACCAGAAAGTTCAACTGAAGAACTCCGGCTTGCAAAAAGAAACAAATCGAACGGAGCAACGAAACTCAACCTATGGAAGAAACAAGATCCGTTTACCAATATGGACTAAGGTCAAATTTTACAGTACAAAAATCGTGTTCAAGTTGGTTAAACATAAAGAGGGCTTCGGGACGAAGATCTAGGCGCTTGAATCGCCCGATTCCGATAAACGAGCGAAAAGATAAACTAAAACTAAAATCAAGGCCGAAATCGCGACCGAAAATAATCGCGTAAAACCCTGGAAAAAGAAAAACTGACGAACAGGCTAACAAACGAACGTTCGCTGTCTGCGACTAACGGGTGAACATCATTCTTTAAAACGAACGTACGGACGAACATCCGCTATTTAACTAAACCAAAAAAAGACGATCTAAAAAAAGTAACCTAGGGTTTCAAAAAAACAGGATGGTTTTCTCACGAAAACCAGCGGCGGCGGCTACCTCGTTGGCGGCGGGTCGATCCGGCGGCGGCAGCTCGGTGGTAGCGGCGGCGGCGGGACTCCGGCGGGGCTGGCGGGTGGCGACGGCGTGGTGGTGCGGCTAGGGTTTTGGCGGGACTCGGGGCCTCCGCCTTTAAAGGGCCGGCCGAGTCGGAGTCCTGGGCGGACACGGCCCGGTAAGGCGGTTGACTTTTTTTTAATAATTCCAACACGCAAAAAAACAAATAAAAGAAAAACTAAACGAACTCCAAAAATCCTGAAATAAAATTTCCCCGTCCTCTAAAAATATAGCGGACAAGGTGAACATTTATTTGGGCCTCTAATGCAATTTTGAAAAACGCATTTTTCCTAATTCAAATAAAATAGCAATAAAACTCCGAATAAAATTCTTATTTTATTTTAATATTTTTCCTCCAATATTTCTTTATTTTGGAGAAGTCATTTTATCCCCTCTCTTTTATTTTCATATTGGAAATATTCGGAGAAAAAAATTAAAACCAAATGATCCTTTTTCCAAAATTTGAGAAAACTCAAATATGAAAAAATATTGAAATCCTCAACTCTCTCTGTGGGTCCTTGAGTTGCTTAGAATTTCTAGGATCAACCAAAAATGCAATAAAATATGATATGCCAGGATGATCTAATGTATAACATTCCAAATTGGAAATTTGGGATGTTACAAACTTACCCCCTTAAGATGAATCTCGCCCTCGAGATTCGGGTTGGCTAGAAAATAGGTGCGGGTGGTCCTTCCGTAGGTCTTCCTCTCGTTTCCAGGTGGCTTCATCCTCGGTGTGGTGGCTCCACTAAACTTTGCAGAACTTGATAACCTTACTGCATGTGACTCGGCTGGCAAACTCGAGAATCTTCACTGGTTTCTCCTCGTAGGTCAAATCGCTATCCAACTGAATCGCTTCCAGTGGCACTGTATCTCTCAGAGGAATATCGGCCATCTCTGCGTGGCACTTCTTCAACTGGGAAACGTGGAACACATCATGAACTCCTAACAATCCTTCTGGCAATTCCAACTTGTAAGCAACTTCTCCCATACGCTCCAAAACTTGGTATGGTCCCACAAAACATGGCGCTAACTTTCCCTTAACTCCAAAACACTTAACTCCTCGAAGTGGGGACACACGAAGATACACTCTGTCTCCGACTTCGTAAACTGTCTTCTTGCATTTAGAATCTGCATAGCTCTTTTGCCTGGACTGGGCTATCTTGAGTCTATCATGAATCAGTTTAACCTTCTCTTCAAACTCCTTAATCAAATCTGGTCCAAACAACTGACGGTCTCCAACTTCATCCCATAACAACAGTGTCCTACACCTCCTTCCGTACAAAGCTTCGAAAGGGGCCATCTTCAAACTGGCATGATAACTGTTATTATAAGAGAATTCTGCATACGGCAAATTGTCGTCCCAACTAGATCCATAATCTAGCGCACAAGCTCTCAGCATGTCCTCCAGAATCTGATTGACTCTCTCGGTCTGTCCATCTGTCTGTGGATGAAAGGCTGTACTAAACTCTAGCCTGGTACCCAAAGTCTCATGCAACTGATTCCAGAACTTTGAGGTAAATTGGGTTCCTCTATCTGATACAATGGTCCTCTGAACTCCGTGCGGACATATGATCCTGGTCATGTATATCTTTGCCAACTTAGCACTGGTGTAAGTGGTCTTCATTGGGATGAAATGAGCTACCTTCGTCAAACGATCGACTACAGCCCATATCGAGTCATAGCCTGAACAAGTCCTGGGCAATCCCGTGATAAAATCCATGCCTAGCTTATCCCACTTCCATTCGGGTATCGACAATGGCTATAGCAATCCTATTGGCTTCTGATGATATTGAGTCATAGCCTGAACGAGTCCTGGGCAATCCCGTGATAAAATCCATGCCTAGCTTATCCCACTTCCATTCGGGTATCGACAATGGCTGTAGCAATCCTGTTGGCTTCTGATGCTCTGCCTTTACTCTCTGACATACATCACAAACTGCTACATACTCAGCAATATCCTTCTTCATTCCGGTCCACCAGAATCTATCCTTTAAATCCAGATACATCTTGGTGTTTCCTGGGTGAATCGAATACGGCGAATCATGGGCCTCCTGCAGAATCAACTTCCTGATCTCGGGGTCATTAGGCACATATACGTGATCCTCAAACCATAAGGTATCATTCTCATCCTCATGAAATCCTTTAGCCTTTCCTTTGCTCATCCTTTCCTTTATCTCGGCAATCTCTTTGTCCGTCTTTTGAGCTTCCCTGATCTTATCCATCAAGGTAGACTAAATTTCCAACGCTGCTACATAACCTTTTGGAACTATTTCCAAACATAACTCGCGAAGATCCTCTGCTAACTCCTTGGGTAATCCTCCGGTCATGAGTGTATTGACATGACTCTTGCAACTCAACGCATCGGCTACAACATTAGCCTTTCTGGGATGATAATGTAACTTCATATCATAATCCTTGATGAGCTCCAGCCATCTCCTCTGCCTGAGATTCAACTCCTTCTGTGTGAAGATATACTTCAAACTTTTGTGATCCGTGTACACCTCACAATAATTTCCGATGAGAAAATGTCTCCATGTCTTCAACGCATGCACTACGGCTGCTAACTCCAAATCGTGTGTAACATAATTCAACTCATGGGGTTTAAGCTGTCGTGAGGCATATGAAACAACTCTTCCCTCCTGCATAAGCACTGCTCCAAGTCCTCGACGAGAAGCGTCGCAATACACTTGATAATCCTTGCGTTGATCTGGAAGAATCAACACTAGGGATGTAACCAAGCGTTTCTTCAACTCCTAAAAACTGGCCTCACATTCCTCAGTCCATTTGAACTTGGTGTCCTTCTTCAACAACTCCGTCATGGGCTTTGCAATCTTAGAGAAATTATCAATGAACCTCCTGTAGTATCCTGCGAGTCCTAGAAAACTCCGGACCTCTCCAACTGAAGTGGGTGATTCCCAATTTGTCACAGTGACGACTTTGGTGGGATCTACTGCTATTCCTTCTCCGGATATAACATGTCCGAGGAATCCAACTTCCTTCAACCAAAACTCACACTTGCTGAATTTGGCATATAATTGATGTTCTCTGAGCTTCCCAAGTACCAAACGCAAATGCTCCTTATGCTCCTCCTCATTCTTTGAGTATACTAATATATCATCGATGAGCACCATGACGAACTTATCCAAAAACTCCATAAACACCTTGTTCATCATGTTCATGAAATAGGCAGGAGCGTTAGTCAGACCAAATGACATAACGGTATACTCACATAGCCCGTACCTTGTGGTAAAAGTTGTCTTAGGTATATCCTGCTCTCGAATCTTCAGCTGGTGGTATCCTGATCGCAGATCAATCTTCGAAAATACTTTAGCTCCTTGCAACTGGTCAAACAAATCATTGATCATCGACAGTGGATACTTGTTCTTGATTGTCACTTCATTCAATCCACGATAATCAACAACCATCCTCAAGATTGATCCTTCTTCTCCACTAGAAGCAATGGTGATCCCCAAGGTGACGAACTTGGGCGAATAGCCTTTATCCAGTAACTCCTTAATCTGCTTCTTAATTTCTTCCAAATCCTTTGCGGGCATCCGATACAGTCTCTTAGATATTGGCCCTGTGCCTGGCAAAAGGTCAATTAAAAACTCAACGTCTCTATCCCGTGGCATGCCTGGCAACTCCTCTGGAAATACGTCAGGGAAATCCTTCGCCACTGGTACTTCCTCCTGTACAACTCCTGATAAGGAATTCACTTGAGTCCTCCTCGGCACATGTCAGGATACATACTTAATCCTTCTTGCTTCTGGGGTGGTGAGCATAATCGACTTACTAGCGCAGTCAATGTTCCATCCATACTTTGATGACCAATCCATTCCTAATATTACATCCAGTCCTTGTGACTCCAATACTATTAGGTCTGAGGGGAACACGTGGTTACCAATCCTTAATGGTAACCGGCCACACCATAGGCTAGCCATATACTCTGCTCCTGGCGAGGTTACTAACATGGGTGACCTAAGGGCTTGGGTTCGCAGGTTATACTTACCACAAATCCCCTTGATATGTATGAATGTGATGCACCAGTATCAAAAAGAACGATTGCAGTAAATGACTTAACCAAAAACTTACCTATAACTGCATCGGGTTGCGCTTCAACCTCCTCCACGCTAACGTGGTTCACTTGTCCCCTATTGAAAGGGTTGGGCTTGTTCCTAGAGATTCCATTGCCATTTCCATTCTTTGCTTCAGAACACACCGTGGCGTAATGTCCATTCTTCCCGCACTTGAAACAAGTAATGTGACTTACATCCATCTTGCTGGGCGTTGCTGGGTTGGAGCGGTTCTGACTGTTGCTTCCTCCATTCCCATTCCCATTCTTGGGGCCACTATGGTTATGCGAACTCCCTCCATTAGAATTGTGGCCTCCATGGTTATGGTGAATGTGTCCTCCTGAGTTCGGGGTAAAATGGGGCCTCTGATGAGCTCCTCAATTATACTTCCCTTGTCCATACTTCCTCTTGCGGTTGTCTATCTGCTGCTGCTTCCCTTCAATCATGAGAGCTCTATCTACCAATTTCTGGTAGTTGTTGAAGGTTGCCACCATGAGCTGCATGCTCAGCTCATCATTCAGTCCTTCCAGAAACTTCTCCTGCTTAGCAGCATCTCTAGGGACGTCATCCGGGGCATAACGTTCTAACTTAATAAAACCATCCACATACTGGCCCACTATGCGTCCTCCTTGGCGCAAATTGTGAAACTCGCGCTTCTTCATGGCCATAGCTCCTGCTGAAACATGGGCAGTGCGAAAAGCCTGCTGAAACTGGTCCCATGTGACAGTGTTGATGGGGTAAGTGGTTGTGAAATTCTCCCACCATGATGTTGCGGGTCCGTCAAGCTGATGTGCAGCAAAACACACTCTCTCCGCATCTGTGCATCCTGCAGTGGTCAGCTCCCTTCCAATCTTGCGGAGCCAATCATCTGCAACAATCGGCTCAGCGCTACTAGAGAACACCGACGGATTTAGCCTTAGAAAACGGGCTAAGTGATCAACAAGTGGTGGTGGTGATGGGTTGTTGTTGTTGTTCCCCTGGTTCTAATTCTGGACTAGTAGCTACATCAGGGTATTCTGCTGCTGGATCAACTGAGTGAGCTCCGGCAGGAAAGCAAATCCATTGTCACGTCTCAGAGGCATTTGGTGGGTTTAGAAAAGATGAGAAAACAGAATAGAATGAGGTCTAGAGGGAAAAACACTACCCATATGCACATGAGACAAACACAATCATATCACTTCAATCAATTCACACAAGGGCATACAATTGATCTAACTATCGTTACAAAAGTGCTCGGACTATACTATATACATGGGGGAATACTACTACAGATATGGTGGTCGTATAGAAGTCTTAATCGGTGGAAGACTCCATGATATCTGCTCCAGCTTCATCAACATAGTCATCATCGCTATCGTCAGGGTCTGAGTCGGTGTCGTTGATGATGATGTAGTCCTCCGAACGAATGGAATCATCGTCTTCTCCTCCTAGCGTGGGGTCTCCCATGAATACTCCTAGCTTCCTCGTCAAATCGTCATTCTTCTCCACGAGTATCGTCATTTCCTCCTCATATCCATCGCGTGTAGACTTGAGTTCTTCCTCCAACTCCGTGATCCTAGTCATTGCCTTCTTCAGATCTATCATGCCTGCGCACATCTGGTTCTCCTGGCGTCAAATGTGCTGGTTTAACTCCTGGATGAAAGCTGCAATGGACCTATCCCTCCTGGTGCTGATCATCTCCCATTGCTCATCTCGGCGCCCACAAATCTGGAAGATAGTATCCTTGAGACCTTGTGGTAAACTTCTCCAATGCATCCCATGGTGATGTGGGCTGCCATGCTCTTTCCTAGACTCCATGTTGGTGCGTTAAAGGAAAACTCTATGGGCTCAGTGACTGGCATGAACGTCCTTCCTGGAACTTGAACTCGAATCATCCAATGCTCCTCTCCTGGTAAAGTGGCGATGTAGGTCCCGGTGAAGCTTGGTATTCCGATGTTCAGGTACCTAGTAACTTCCTTCAAGTGCCGTCCAAAAGGTGTATCTTCATCCGGTTGTGTGAACTTTTTCCTTGCATCCGCCATCCTATAGAGTAGAAAGGAGGAGAGAAGTCAGAAACGAGAAGAGAGGAGTGACCTATGGTTTTAGCTTAGTGGTCGTGTCCTACAGTCATCATCTGATCTGATACCATCTTGTAGCGACCAGACCTCAAACATTCCAGTCTCTGTGCATCAGTGTCATCCCTGGATCAATAATGCTGACACGCACAGTACTTGAGGATTTTATAACAGAGTTTCAATCACACACTTATTGCACCGAATGTCTCAAAAGAGAACTTATTACAATAATATGGCTTAAGGCCATCTAAAAACGACAACAACGGAAGGCTTGAAAGATAAAGTGAGTCCATCAACTCCAACGGCATAGCTGAGTGAAAGACAACGACCTATGGCACCTTGCTCCTCGTCTGAAAAACCTGCAACATGAAATGTTGCAGCCCGAAACGGGTCAACACATGGAATATGCTGGCAATGTAACACATAGAGTAATGACCAAAATAAGTGCTATCACTACATGCATATATGGCTGGTGGAAAGCTTTATGGTTATAGTTTTGCATAAAGCCAATTTTTTCCTACAACAAAGGAATAAATTTTATTTAACTATCATGGTGGTTGTGTAAACATTGAGAAGGTTCCTCCAACTCAATCCCAATTAAGCATCATCATTAAACCCAATCAAATTAATTTAGAGTGATGAGATCAACATGATAATCCAAGAACCAGATACTCAAGACGTCCATAACCAGGGACACGGCTAACCATGATTAGTTTGTACACTCTGCAGAGGTTTGCACACTTTTCCCCACAAGACACGAACACATCCATGGTCGGAGATTCGAGACACAGTCTTTCTAAAGCATTAACTCTCTACTCTGGGTAGACAGTACCACCTACAACCCACTACATCTACTAGTCTACCTCTTCAAGAGCTTCATGCAACTTACTCAACTATGCCAGAGCCCATATTGGCTTGTGGCTGCACACGGAAGTTTCTAGCATGAAGAATCTGATGATCCCTTTGAGCCTGGGTGGCGAACCGTAGGATGATCACACGGGTACTTGGGGATATCCTAGGTCAACACTGGATTCTCCAGGTGCCCTAACAACCACTGGGTACTCCAGGGTGCCTCAAGCAATCGACCCATATGTGTATTTAAGTAGCCACCTTAAGTTAACCATTAATTAACAATACTCACATCTGTCATGGATACACTCACCCAAACCACGTCTACGAGCATAACATAGCAATATAAGCATCACGTAAAAGTAAGTCCCAAAGGTTTGATAATAAATAGGGCAATAGGTTCTACCTCATCATCTACTTCCCAAAAACCACATGTTAAACAGATCCTAACCATGCAATGTTTGAGGGTTGATCTAATGCAATAAAACTGGGTAGTAAAGAGGTATGATCAAAGTGTTACTTGCCTTGCTGATGATCCGCAAAACCTAGAGACTCGTAGTAGCACGCTTCGCACTCCGGGCACTCTATCACAAACAAACAATATCATACAATAAGCACTCAACTAGAAGCACGGGTAAAACTCAAATAAGAAGAACTAACCAGAAAGTTCAACTGAAGAACTCCGGTTTGCAAAAAGAAACAAACCAAACGGAGCAACGAAACGGAGTAACGAAAATCAAACGGACTAAATTTTCCAGTACCAAAATCTTGTTCAAGTTGGTTAAACAGAAAGAGGGCTTCGAGACGAAGATCTAGGCGCTTGAATCGCCTGATTCCGAGCAAAAAGATAAACTAAAACGAAAATCAGGCAGAAATCGCGATCGAAAATAATCGCGGAAAACCCTGAAAAAAGAAAAACTGACGAACAGGCTAACGAACGAATGTTCACTGTGTGCGGCTAATGGGTGAACGTTTGTTAAAACGAACGTACGGACGAACATCCGCTATTTAACTAAACCGGGGGAAAAATAAAACCCGATCTAAAAAAATAACCTAGGGTTTCGAACAAAACCGGACGGTTTTCTCGCGAAAACCGGCTGCGGCGGCGGCTACCTCGTCGGTGACGGGGTCGGTCCGGTGTCGAGGCGGCGGGACGACGACGAGCGGCGGCGGCGGACTCGACGAAATTTGGCGGTGGCGTCATGGCATGGCGCGGATCATGGTGACAATGGCGGATCGGGCGGCGGCGCGGCTAGGGTTTCGGCGGGGCTCGGGGCCTCGGCCTTTAAAGAGTCGGCCGGGTCGGAATCCTGGGCGAACACGGCCCGGTAAGGCGGTTGACTTTTCTTTTAAAATACTTCCGATGCGCAGAAAAACAAATAAAAGAAAAACTAAACAGACTCCAAAAATCCTGAAATAAATTTTTCCCGTCCTCTAAAAATATAGCGGGCAAGGTGAACATTTATCTGGGCCTCTAATGCAATTTTGAAAAATGCATTTTTTTCCTAATTCAAATAAAATAGCAATAAAACTCCGAATAAAATTCTTGTTTAATTTTAATATTTTTCCTCCAATATTTCTTTATTTTGGAGAAGTTATTTTATCCCCTCTCTTTTATTTTCATATTGGAAATCTTCGGAGAGAAAAATAATTAAAACCAAATGATTCTTTTTCCAAAATTTGAGAAAACTCAAATATGAAAAAATATTGAAATCCCCAACTCTCTTCGTGGGTCCTTGAGTTGCTTAGAATTTCTAGAATCAACCAAAAATACAATAAAATATGATATACAATGATGATATAATGTATAACATTTCGAATTGGAAATTTGGAATGTTACAGCATACCATGCCACTCGGACCCGGCTAGGCCCAGATTGGGCCTACAAAGCCCCGACCGCCACGCTGCAGCACACCGGCGCCAGCGCCGCCACCCACCAACCCTACACAGCACCTGCGCCTCCCGGGAGTCACGCCGACGACATGCCCCGCCGCCGGCCCGCCCAGGCCCAGATGGGTCTCAAAGGGGCCTAGATCTGGGCCAAGCCCGCGCCGCCGCGCCATCCCACCGCCGCCTAGGAGCACACCTCGGATCCGCGCCACCCCGCATCGGTGCGTCACCGAGAGGGGAAAGGCCAGGGGCCGCCGCCAGCGGTGCTGCCCGGGCCAGGCCCGACAGCGGGAAGGGAGGGTCGAGGGAGGACTCAAGGGGGAGAGGCGGGGACGGGGCCGGTTTCTCGCGGGGGCGACGCAGTCGCGAGAGGATACAGCGATATTTGCTGAAATGGATTGTGCCATGTTGGACCATGTCTTTGCTGGTCAATCCGACTCTGACCTCAACGAGTGCATGTGGTCGAAATGGGATGAAGATGAGGTCGTTCAATTCCGCCGCTCTAGGGACCGTGGTCGCATCGTTCATGTCGTGCTTGTCCCCTACATGTAACGGTTTAGTGTGAACCGTGTCGGACCATCACAACACCACGCTTAGACTTCGAGCCAACTCCCATATATGCATGTGCCCTTTGCATGGAATTCATCGTCACTGTGGGGTTAATTTTGTACACCCGTGATACGAGAATGTCCCCAATCGACTTTTCTCCCCCTATGTAATAACATTTAAATGCAATGTTTAGTCAATTTAAATGTACAATCCCTCCAGTTGAATGTATGACTATTAACTGACACAACAACAAAAATGGAAAAAAGAAGGGCGCAATATGACGGCTCTGAGTTTGTGTGCCGCCTCAACAGCCTCCATACTTTTATGTAGCGCACCATGAACGTTGCCAATATAACGACTATGTTATAGTTGCTCTTATATAGCTGGAGTCGAAAGTAACAAGATGCCTTTGGGTCATGCAGAAATCTATACTTTTTTGCATGATAATACGTGTCTCATTTATATCGTAAGCATCATAGTACAGGTCACGTATAAACCGACCTAACAAAATTAAAAAGACAATAAAACGTTTGCCTTTGCATAGGGCATCAGCCAAGAAAAAATTACAATCAAGACCGAAGAATCTCTGAACTTGACACCTACTCCCGTCACCTGCCTCTGGCACCACTATGGCAGCCATCAAAGAAAAAAATGACGGACAACCTTTTCACCCGAGCCGGACATGGCTCCATCGCTGATATGCAGGTTTGCGGACTTCTAAGGTGGCTCGTCAAAGACGAAACCATTGCCACTGAACGAATCAGACCAGGGCAACACTCTGGATACGCCATCAAACTCCAGATCTGGCATCCCCGCATGACTAAGACATCGAAGGAGGAAACCATACCTGCCATCCACGGACCACAAAACCAGCACATGATCCACCATCTTCCAGATGTCGTCGATGCAGACCACACTCGCATCCACTCCTGAACTAGCTCCCAAGCTCCGCGCCGGCATTGGAGCAAACGTCGTTGCAACGGTGGAGGATACAGGTCCACCATGAGGATGTCGCTGCTGTCACATCATCCTTACTTAAACAGACTGGTTTCTAAATCCATCCCTAACCATAAGACCGATCGCCTCGTCGGGGAAGGATTTGAAGAATTTTTATTCAGTGCCGCCATTGCCGCCGCCAAAGCTAAGCGATGAACAACCTAAAACTTAGACTATGAAGGTGCGAAGACAAGTTTAGTGCTAAAAATTATATGTACCAGTTAGCCGATATTTTGATCTAACAAAAGGTAGTAACAGGAAAAAAAAAATGCCACATAGACAAATTAACATATTGAAAAATATTACCAAAATAAGCGACTACATTTTGTGTGGCCGGCTAATCAAACTAGAAAAATAATATAATCGTGTGCCACCATGATAGGTTTGAAGTCTATAATCTGTCACACATATAACTCACCATGATTTAAGCTGAGAGAAGCGGACGGCTTATTAACAGAAATGATTCTGATAACTATGATGACATGGTATACATTTTTTAACACAGTCAATCGCAGATGCTTTCACACACACATGCACTCATCTCTATAAATGCACACACACGCACACCATATCCCTTATGAGTACATCGATGCTTTGCCGACACAACATCTTAAAATTGACGAAGTCACCATGTGACACATGTGGTAAGCAATCCAAACAATTCAAAAAAAAAAAATTGATGGATTCATCATAGGCGCCTCATAGTCGACAGAAGGTCTCCTCGCACTAAACGAACATCGTCGGAAAGCTTAAAATAAATTCAGAAAAATGTGAACGCCAACGCCAAGTCTAGGGTCTGAACCGTGGTATGTTGATTGCACCACAAGAAATCTAACCATCTAAACTACACTCTATGAGGGATAACACGCCTGCACATGACGCCTAATGTTGCGGGTACGTGTGGTTGTATACACTCGGAAGTCTGAACAACTCTGAGCCCTTTGCTTGCACTTGTAGTGCGATGACGCAAGTATCACACGTCCTGTCAAAGAGCGATGAACTAGCCCATCCTTTTATAGTAGTGTTTCCGTTGAATATATGATTTGTGCATGTATATTATATAGCATGGCCCATCTCCTAGTCTTTGTATAGGTGAGGTTGTGGTCCACTTTGTACTTCATATATACATTCGCTTTGCACCGATCAATACATCGTGAAACATTGCCAAAACAATCGTTTTCAACATGGTATCATACCTACGATCCTAACCCAAACCCGTGCCGCCGCCGCCGCCGCGATCCCATCGCCGCCGCTGCCGCCGCCGCCGCCTCGTGCCGCCGCCGCCACGCGAACCTCCGCCCAGCGCGCTTCGCCTGATGCATGCCGCCGCCGCCGCGCTTCCGCTAGCCACCGCGCGCCGTCCCCAAGCGCCGCCCGCCCCCTGCTGCCGCCGTCCCCAAGCGCGCCGCCCTCCTCCCCTGCGCGCCCGCTCAGCCGCCAAGACCACCCTCTAGGCCATGGCCTCCCGTTCCACCGGTACCACCCAACCGCCGCGACCAACCCGCTCGAGGGTCCCGATCCCGTCGTCATCCGCGACCTCAACATCCTCGCCGGGTTCCCGTCGTCCTCGACCACCTCACCTCTACGTACTATGCCTGGAAGACGTACTTCTCCCTCGTGTTCCGTGAGTACAACCTCCGGGATCACATCGATGGTTCCATGGGCTCCCGCTTCATGGAGGACGATGAGGAGTGGATGGTCATCGACGCCACCCTCATCCGTTGGTTCTACACCACCATCTCGAAGGACCCCTTCCACACGGTGGTCTCCGCCGACGATGACGCTCACGCCGTTTGGACCAAGCTCAACGGCCTCTTCACCGACAACGCGCTCCAACGCAAGGTCTTCTTGCACGGCGAGTTTTTTGGGTGCCAGCAGCTTGAGTCGTCTGTTGCCGATTATTGCATGCGCCTCAAGAAGCTTGTCGACGAGCTCCGTGACCTCGGCGAGAAGGTTTCCGATGAGCTTCTCCTCAGCACCCTCATCGCCGGCCTGAACGATGACTTCGGGAACGCCGCCTCCAACATCCCCCTCATCACCAACCCGACCTTCCCCAAGATCGTCGCGTACCTGAAGCTGGAGGAGCGGCGGATGCGGATGTCACGCACCCAGGCCACCCACACGGCCCTTACCACCGGTACCCGTGGCGGTGCGCCGCCCACCGCCCCGGCCCCACCGCCGCGCCCGCCCGGGCCTTCCGGCGCGCCGCCGCCTAGGTTTCCCTACCGCACGCCAGAGCCCTCCGCCCCGCTGAGCAGCAGAGCGTCGGGCGGGCGTCGCCGCCGAGGAGGCTGCAAGCAGCAGCAGCCGCAGCAGTCAGCTGCCCACGGCGGGGCGCCCCGCCAGCCGCAGCACCTGCTGCCACAGGCGCCCTGGCAGGCCGGCCAGAACCCTTGGACGGGGGTTGTGCACGCGTAGTCCATGCCTATCCCGCGTGCCCCCGTCCCCGGCTCCTTTGGCGCCCGCCCGGCCCCTCATCAGGCCCTCTACGCGGCCCCTCAGGCGTACCAGCCCGCGCCGCTCTACGGCCCCTCGGGCTATGGGTATGTGGCGCCACCGCCTCAGCCGGCGCCGTCTGCCCCGGCCCTCCCGCCGACGCCTTGGGATCCCGCGCTCCTAGCGGCTCTCCACACCGCCCCACGCCGCAATAAAGACATCTGGCGGTGGCGACTGGTATATGGACACCGGAGCCACGGCTCACATGGCCGCCAACCCCGGTAACCTTCTTGCCGCTCACCCCGTTCACACCGCTGCTCGCATTACCGTGGGTGACGGTTCTTCCATGCCCATAACTCATGTCGTCCATGCTGCCTTTCCTTCTAACTCCATGCCATTATATCTTTCTAATGTGCTTGTTTCTCCTGACATCATTAAAAATCTTGTTTCCGTTCGTTCTCTTACACGTGAAAATCCTGTTACCATTGAATTTGACATGTTTGGCTTTTCTGTCAAGGATGCCCGTACGCGGATGGTGCTCCACCGATGTGACAGCCCCGACGAGCTCTACCCGGTCCACTCACCTACCTCATTCGTTGTTGCACCCATGGCGCTTTCCGCCGGAGTGGACCTTTGGCACGCTCGTCTCGGTCATCCCAACATCGCCACCCTTCGTCATATTCTTCAGAGTTTTTCATTCACGTGTAATAAGATTGACGATCACATTTGTCATGCTTGTCGCCTCGGCAAACATGTTCGTCTTCCTTTTAGCAATTCCTCGCACGTCGCATCATGCCCGTTTGAGTTAATTCATAGTGATGTCTGGACTTCTCCTGTTGCAAGTAACACGGGCTATCTTTATTACCTTGTCATACTTGATGATTTTTCGCACTATGTGTGGACCTTCCCGTTGCAGCGAAAGACGGACTCTGTTGCCACTCTCACCGCCTTCTACTCCTATGTCTCCAGGCAGTTTGGACGTCCCATTCATGCGTTGCAAACAGACAACGGGAAGGAGTTTGATAACCTTGTGATCCGCAACCTTCTCGCCACACACGGCACGATCTTCCGTCTCACTTGCATGTACACTTCGCAACAAAGCGGCCGCACTGAGCGCGTGCTTCGCACTCTCAATGACAGCATTCGCACCCTCCTCTTTCACGCCAACGTGCCCCCACGTTTTTGGCCCGACGCGCTTGCCACCGCATCACTACTCATTAACATTCGTCCTTGTCGCACTCGCGGGAATTTTGCACCTCATCACCTCTTGTTTGGCACGCCACCCTCCTATGCCGAGCTCCGCATCTTCGGTTGCCTGTGCTACCCAAGCATCGCTTCCACTGCTCCTCATAAGCTCGCACCTCGGTCTGTGGCCTGCATCTTTCTCGGCTATCCTCCTAACACCAAAGGCTACCACTGCTATGATCCTATCTCTCATCGGGTGATCACTTCACGACACGTTTACTTTGATGAGATGGTTTTTTCCGTTCCAGCAGGTACCTTCGGATGTTGCGGCCTTGCCCGCTCCCGGTGATGGCCGCCCACGTGCCTCTCTTGGGCCGCCTCCCGGCTTTGAGGGTGCCCCCCACGCCACGGGTCGAGTCTCTCCCCGTTTGGCTGCCCTAGGGGCTGCACCTCCCTCGACGCCCACGACGCCCACGGCGTCCCCGGCCTCGACCCTGCCGGCGGCCTCGTCCGCCGCCATGCAGGCGGCCTTGTCCGCCGCCTCGCCGGCGGCCTCGTCCACGGAGGCCTCGCCCGTGGCGGTCACATCAGAGGCGGGCTTGTCTTCATCCTCGCCCGCCTCCCCTACGGACCCGCTGCCCCGCCCGATGACTCGCTCTCGGGCTGGCACCCTTCGCCCGAGCACGCGATACCCTAGCGATGAGTATCTTCTCGCTGCTTCCGCCTCTGAGCCGTCTCCTTTCCCATCGTCAGCTCGAGCCGCCCTTCGGGATCCTCATTGGCTCGCTGCGATGCAGAAAGAGTTCGACGTGCTCCAGCGGAACCGTACCTGGCAGCTCGTCCCTCGGCCGCCCCGTGCCAACATCACGGGCAAGTGGGTCTTTCGGCACAAGACTCGTCTGGATGGTACTCTCGAGCGCTATAAAGCTCGCTGGGTGGTTCAGAGTTTCCGGCAACACGCGGGCGTGGACTTCACCGACACATTTGCCCCGGTTGTTAAACCGGGCACGATCCACGCTGTGCTCCAGCTAGCCGTGTCCCGAGCATGGCCCGTGCATCAGTTGGACGTGTCCAATGCCTTCTTGCACAGCCACCTGGCTGAGCAAGTGTTCTGTGAGCAGCCCACCGGCTTCGTCGACGCCACGCATCCAGATCATGTGTGCTTGCTCTCCCGTTCTCTCTATGGGCTGAAACAGGCACCTCGAGCCTGGTACCAGCGCATCGCCGCCTTCCTGCAGACGCTCGGATTTACATCGACTCTCTCTGATGCGTCTCTCTTCATGTATCATCACGGAGTTGACACAGCCTACTTGCTGTTGTACGTTGATGACATCATTCTGACGGCATCCACTGTCGCGCTCCTCCAGCGGCTTACTGCTCGTCTTCGTGATGAGTTTGCCCTGAAGGATTTGGGTCCTCTGCATTATTTCCTTGGCATTGAGGTGGTTCGACGGCCAGATGGGTTCTTCCTGCATCACCAGCGTTGTGCCCATGATCTTCTCGACCGAGCTGGCATGCTTAACTGCAAGCCCGCTCCCATGCCAGTCGACACCAAGGCCAAGGTCTCTGCTTTGGAGGGTTCGCCTGCATCTGATGCGGCCTTCTACCGCTCCATTGTGGGCGCCCGGCAGTACCTGACCCTGACGCGCCCCGACTTGCAGTATGCCGTTCAGCAGGTCTGTCTTCACATGCATGCTCTGCGCGACTCTCACTGGACTTTGGTGAAGCGTATCCTCCGATACATACGTGGCACCCAGTCCTTGGGACTTACGTTGACGGCCTCTGCCTCCACCGACCTCGTCGCCTACTCTGATGCGGACTGGGCTGGCTGCCCCGACACACGGCGCTCCACCTCGGGGTACTGTGTCTACCTTGGGCCGTCCCTAATCTCTTGGTCTTCCAAGCGACAGCCCACCGTCTCTCGCTCGAGTGCCGAGGCTGAGTATCGAGCAGTGGCTAACGCCGTTGCTGAATGCTCTTGGCTCCGTCAGCTGCTCCAGGAGTTGCTTTGTGATGTTCACAAGGCTACGCTCGTCTACTGCGACAACGTCTCCTCCGTTTACCTCTCCGCCAACCCGGTCCATCATCGTCGAACGAAGCATATTGAGCTCGATATACACTTCGTTCGTGAGCAGGTGGCTCTTGGGCGCATTCGGGTCCTCCACGTCCTGACGGCGCAACAGTTCGCCGACATCATGACGAAAGGACTGCCTACTTCTGTTTTCGAGAAGTTCAGGTCCAGTCTTTGCGTCTCCGGCGACGCTTTGACTGCGGGGTGTTGAATATATGGTTTGTGCATGTATATTGTATAGCATGGCCCACCTCCTAGTCTTTGTATAGTTGAGGTTGTGGTCCACTTTGTACTCCATATATACGTGCGCTTTGCACCGATCAATACATCGTGAAGCATTACCAAAACAATCGTTTCCAACAGTTTCTACTTGATATTGCTTCTTCATGGACTATTAACACCTCCTTGGCCGCCTTATCACCGCCATCTGTCGTTGTCACCTTATACCCCATCAACATGTAGGGCGTTGATGCTACACGTCGGCTCAATGTCACCTAATACCCCGCCAGGCAAGGCGTCAATGCTACGCGTTGGTCGCTGATCTTTTCAAATGATCAGCCGAGTCGCGAGCCGTTGGATCCATCGCAGGATAGCTTCTGATCCAGCTCACGAGGTTTGCAACATGTGTCATGTTGCGCTCGGAGTTTTGCAACATATGGGTCATATTGCGCTTGAAGATTTGCACGAGTGCTTCACAACACGAGCCATGTTGAAAAATGAGGTTTGCAACATGGTCCACGTTGTGCCCGAAGGTTTTGCTTGTGTTGCCACCATCATGGTTGCCATTGTCGTGCAACGTCATCGCAGCAATGAGATGTTGCTTTCGTCCCCACACAACATCAGTTGGGTTGCAATGATTCCCTTGCGCTAAGCATCACTAGCTTGCGATATCATTGTTGACTTGTAGTACATTGTCTCCCCTTGGAGCAACATATCCCGGACGCTGCATCCTTGGCTTGCGGGGGGAAGCCCCTGCTTGCGACAACGGCTTGTGGGATTGAAGAAGGTGTGCTACATTGTGCTACTTTGTGGAGTTGAGAGTGGCACAAAGGGGATTGACTCACGGGGAAGAAGACTAGTGGCTCTGAGACGTTTCGAGATAAAGATAAGGACATGGGGTGGGACACGTGCCAGTCTCAGGAGGCAGTCGTCCCCACGACATGTTTTCAATGGGTGAGTGTAAATTTTTCCATAAATAATCCATGGAAGTTGTGTGGAGCAAGGTTTTTTTCCTGTGGAGTTTTTATGCGGGACTACATTGTGTACATCTCAATCCAATTCACGAGCGGATTGTATGTAAGTTGATTGATTTTTTAGGTGTAAGCCGATTTTGCCTGCGAAGGAAGAAGGAAGTCGTCGAGCGACAATGAGGGTGTGTTCTGATCTCCTCCAACTTCACAAAACTTCATATATCCAGCTTCTTTCCGTGACCTCTTGCTTCACCCGGCGATCCAGAATTGTTCTGCTTCGATCGCCAGCTTCTCATATTACTACAGCCCAACTTGGAGGGTCGGGGCCTGTTTGGCACAGATTGGGTCGGCTGATGGCAGCCCAACTCGGACCTAGTGCACCGATACGAGGGGGAGGGAGGGTTAGCGATTCGTTGGGATCGCATCTTTGAAGCTATTTCGAGGAGGCGTGAACCGTTTTCTTTGGCGGTGGCAACTCCTTGTAAATAGGGGTGAACTTCTGATTCTCTAATCGGTGGAGCTCCAAGTTTTTGTATTATGGTTTTGTTTGGCTTCCAGAAGTTAGCTTCTTAGTGTAAAAGCGTTCGGCTCAAAAACTTTTCTGAAGTTTTTGTGAAGTTAGAAGCTGGAGGAGATCAGAACACGCCCTGAGTTTCGATGTCAACAGCAAGACCAAGCCAGGACCTTGTCGGAGGCGAGAAAGCAGGTTGACAAGTGCGGGTGCAAGCACACTGGGGGGTTGTTACCATTGGATCAGTTGTGGTGGTGGTTGGGGGGTCTTAGAGGGATGGCCTTCGCCGGGGGCCAACACAATAGTGATTTGTGTGTGTGTGTGTGTGTGGGGGGGGGCGAAGGGAGGGTAGGGCGGCGAGGTCGTCGAGGGAGTGCCGCCAGCCACGGGTGATGGAGGCCGGCTGTTAGGGCTGGGCTGGGTGGTGACATAGGAGGAAGAAGATGAACAGTGACATTGTGATCATGACTGTTGGATGGAGATCTAACAGCTAGAAAAGGTGTATTAAAAAAAATTCATTCGACTTACACAGGGTCGTTCCTTGAATTCAACGTGTGAATACCAAACCTGCCAAAAGGCACCACCCGCACGAAAATCTACGAAGTATATAGTCCTAAAAGTGCTGCCAACGAAAAGCCGATAGTCATGGTCGAAAAGGGAGCACGGTACCAACCAAACAGTACAGTCAGTCGAATGAATCAAGTACACGAGGTAGTTAGTTAATTTGCTCATGGCCACGTCACATCACATCATTACTCTAGGCTTAAATAAATACTGTAGTAGAAAGCAGAGAAGAACCGCACCGCACGCGTGAAAGGCAGGAGGAGACCAAGGATGATGATTCACATCATCATCATCATCAGCATCATCTTCGTCGTCGTCGACCCCGGCCTGACCCTCCCTTCAATCCAACTCCAACTCCAGCTCCAGCTCCACCTCCACACAAATCCTATCCACCATTACCCACCCAACGCACCACCACATCAAAGAAACCCTCCCTAATCACAGATCCACTTGGATCCCTTTTCTTATTTTTTGTCCCCCAGCGCAACCCAGATTAGAATAGCCGTTCCATTCCGCCCCGCCCCGCTGTGGATTTGGACCACGCGGCCGCATGCAGCACCCAAATCCCGTCCCCTCCCCGTCCCAGCAATCTCCAATGGAGAGCCACCGGAGCAGAAATCAATCCTGAATTAGCGTCCCGCCACCAAGAACTCCACTACCAGGATCCAATCATCCCAGGCATTTGGCCCACCCCACCACCACCACCGCCACCACCACCACCCAGGAACAAGGAAGGAAATCCCAAACCTCCGGGCCAAATCGGCCCTACGCCGCACCAGATTACTGGCTGCACCGTAATAATTCCCCGAGAAGAAGAAGGGGAGCTCGGGCGGAAAAGGGGCGGAAGCAATGACGGAGGTGGCGCTGTTCCGGGGCCCGACCAACCTCGCTTCGCCCGCAAGCCGCGGCTCCTCCTCCTCCTCCTCCTCCTCCTCCACCTCCCTGCGCTATTTAGCCGATAGCGACGTGCTCCAGAGAGGCACCACCAGCAGCGCCCAGAGCCCTGCAGGACCCGCGGAGCGACAGGCCGGAGGATCGGAGCAGGAGGAAGAGGAGGAGGAGGAGCGCTGGTCCTTCTTGGCGCTGCTTCTCGAGCTGCTGCGGAAGTCGCTGCTCCGGTGCAGGGCGGAGGACGGCGGCCAGGGCCAGGGCGGGATGGAGATAGGGCTGCCCACGGACGTGCAGCACGTGGCGCACGTCACCTTCGACAGGTTCCATGGCTTCCTCGGGCTCCCCGTCGAGTTCGAGCCCGAGGTGCCCCGCCGCGCTCCCAGTGCCAGGTCCGTCGCGCTCTCTTCTCTGTCTCTTCTCATGTTCCTTCATCAGCTGGTACACCAGCTCCCAAAACATGCTTGTATTTCTGAAACTCAAAATGTTTCTGCATATTCAGTATCATCCAGTTCGCACTGTTATTTCTGAACTACGTAGTTTTCACTTTTCAACATGTCAACATTTAGATGCTAGTACTGTTTGCCTGTTTTGGTCCTGGTTTTAATCGGGATAAGCAGATGGTATTTTGGCCGGCATTGTAACCTGTTTGCTTTGGTCTGAAGCTTGGTGGACAGATAAATTCAGGTGGAATTTATATTTCATTTCAGTTATGTGTATATTAATATGAGGCCAACGCACACAACCGGGTTAGGTGCCTCCGTAGACTTCTTCCCTCCTTTGCTGGTACTTGGCTGCCTGAGCTGGAGTTGATCTATGGTAGATAAACTGTTTATGAATTATGATGATGGGCACGCTTTGGACCACCACTCTGTCCAGAAATAGTTTTGTGCTGAGTTTCCCCCCTGCTTCATTAATAATTGGCCAATCATGGCTCTCCATGCCTGTTATGGATAGAGTTGCATGGTTTTCTGTAACTGGTTACTCATAATATCAAGAAAGATGAAATCAATACCTACAACTTTAATTAGTCTGGAAATGGAACAGCACACTTGCAACGGTGTTAACTTCATTAGTTGTAAGTAGAGAAATAAACAGACAGTGTTAAATTTGAAAATTACAAACCCTCTACTAGTTACAGCAACCGTTCTGTTCACTTTAGTGTTCTCATCAACTCGAATCATGTTTTGACTTGTAAGCAAACCCACCAAATAAATATTTTTTGCCCAACATCCATGTGTTATAAAGTGTACGGTTATGTATTTTAACCGGGTTCCGAAAATAAGAAGGTACTAGTACTTAGTTGGCACACTCATGCCATTATTAAGTCATAACTTCTTGTTGGATCAGCTCAACTGTATCACCTCTTGCTTTGTTTGGTAGGAGTGCTTATGGTTGCTATACAAATATTAAACTACTAAGGTATTTCTCATCCGGTGCAAGACCTACTCGATGGTGCCTGTATTGCTACATCACCGCTCTTTATTTATTTTTTTAGCCCATGCTCCTTTTGAACGCACAGTTGCACATGCATTACCTGGCACGCTAATGACCCCTTTTAAGGAACACCGTATACTTGTAGGAATTCAGTTGATTGACCTGGGAATATCAAGAAGTAGATTATTAAACGCTAAGTCATGTTGGAAGATCAAAGAAGAACTGTTGGGAATTTCGTGATTTACAATGGAGAATGGACATATTTTGTCTTGATTAGATGATTCCGTCACCTTGCTCATTATCATTTGTCTGCATCTGTTTGTTGTGTTTTGCAGACTTTAGTGGCTTGAATAACTCTTTTACTTTTTTTTGCTTTGTGGTCCTCTTGAGGTTATACTAGAAAAAGAGCAGAAAGAATAAAGCACACGTAGGTATTATATTGTATATTGTTTTGTCTTGGGAATTCCAGGATGTGGTTATTATTTCTAGGCAATCTAAAAAGAATAAGCTAACTGGTTCTCTGTACAAGGATGGAATCATTTTGCCTCGAAAAGAAGATAAAGTGGCACAAACACCTAGAACCCATGTTCAAACTGGATTGCAAATTTGCAATCAACAAAACTGGAGCATATGAGTTGTGCTCATTCAATAATCAGAAACTTCTGGATGTGCAAAGATCTTGAAAGAAAATTGAAAACTATTTCCTGGATTGCTTACACACTTGAGTTAGGAAACCGGCACTTAATAACAATGTGAAATATGCCCACATCTTTATGGTGATGCCAATTTTTTAAGCATGCAACGAATGTAGAGTTCCCGCATAACTTGGGAGAATTCATCAATGTTCTTACAGACCATCTTAATTGTTGAGATATGGTCCTTCAAAAGATGCCTTAACTTGTCTTCAAAACAAAAAACCCGAAATATGCCAAGTGACTGTGTGATCTTTACTTCTACATGTAAGGTGTATTTTAGAGCATTGTTTATGATTAGTTCCAGTTCATGTTTCCTTGTGCTGTTGGTGTTCTTCAGCTGATTCAAACTTCAAATGCAGTGCTAGTGTCTTCGGCGTTTCAACACAATCGATGCAGTGTTCATATGATTCCAGAGGAAACAGTGTTCCAACGATTCTCTTGATGATGCAAAGACGTCTGTATGAACAAGGAGGTCTTCGGGTATGACGCTTTAGCATTTTAATTAACTGTAACTTGCTTATTTTTTAAGCATCCTGTAGCTTTTCCTGAGTGCTGACTGCATTCATGTCGTTTTGATTTTTACTTTGCAGGCAGAAGGTATTTTTCGTATAAATGCGGAGAATAGCCAGGAAGAGTTTGTGAGAGATCACTTAAATAGTGGAACTGTGCCGGATGGCATTGATGTTCACTGTTTGGCGGGTCTAATCAAAGTAAGCTTTCTTCTGTCATGTAGCTTTATGCCATTCCGTTGACAGCAACACTCACATATTTATTATTGATTATGCTTATCTTCAATAGACGGATTCTATCTCAACACTTGTCAGTCCAGAGTTTCTTTCTAGTGGAAACCAGTCTTCTTTTTCAAAGGGAAACCAAAGTTGCGACTCTTCTGTCCAACAAATTTCTGTTGCAGAATCTAATGCTGCTTTTCAGTGCAGTTATGTGGTGTTATTAACTGGTTTGATGCCACAATTTTATGTCCTTGAGTTAGTCAACTTCGTTTTGCAAACAATACTCTTGATGACAAATGTTATACTCATTGCATATATTTTCAATTGTTCAGGCCTGGTTTAGGGAACTGCCGAGTGGGGTGCTGGATTCTATCCCACCTGAACAGGTGATGCAATGCCAATCTGAAGAGGACTGTGCTCGGGTTGCCAAATGCCTTCCACCAACTGAAGCAGCCTTACTTGACTGGGCTGTTAATTTGATGGCTGATGTTGTCCAAGAAGAACAGATAAACAAGATGAGCGATCGCAATGTTGCTATGGTGTTCGCACCAAATATGACCCAGGTAACGCGTTGTCCTAACAGCAAACTAGCAACAATCAGTTAGGTGGATGCTAACTCTTGCGCACATGTAACACAGATGGCAGACCCTTTGACTGCACTGATGTACGCGGTGCAAGTGATGAATTTCCTCAAGATGCTAATACAGAAGACCCTCAAGGATAGAGAAGAGTCCAATCTGGAAGATGCCTCTTTGCCACAGAAGGACCCATCTGATGAAAATGGTCATCAGAACCCCAGTCTCCCCGTTAATCCTCAACCTGAAGAAACATCTGGGCGCCCCTCTTTTGTCAGCGAGGAGCCTATTGTGTACAGTCCTACACACAGTGCTGAAGACAAGCCTCCTGTGGAAGGCGATTCCGTAGCTTCCATTGTCCATACAAGTGATGTCCGGTCGAGCGTGGAAGGGTCCGCTAGTTGCTCGCAGCCTGCTCTTGTTGCTTCGTCTGCCATTGCTGATGCTTCCTGTGCTACAGCTGCCAACTTACTTCCGAGCAGAGGGAGCCGAGGCCTGAATAGCAGGAGGACTAGAAAGGGCAAGCGGCAGTGCGGAACGCCCGCCGCTCCCCCAGCTGAAAAATCGAGGGGCGCGAGCATCGTGAGCCGGATAAACTCCAAGGTCGAACGGATCGAAGCGTGGAGGTAGAAACCCCGGTGGCACTGCCTTTGTTGTTGTGTAATAGATGACTGACCCAGTGTTGTTTCCTTGCACATTTTGAATTTTCGACGCGCTTATCATTCCGTGTTTGGATCATCATCATGTTGTTTTGAGGCTCATCCCCCCCTGCCTTCACTAACTTATATGTATCTTGCTTATGAGTAAATTTGTGGCCTTTGCTTCCTCTGTTGTACATGCATTTCTTCACTGCCTGGACTGGGAAGTTTCTGGACGTCCTGAACATGTGTTATTCTCATCATGACCTTTCTGAAGTGAGGTCTCAACCATGGTATGCTGTATGCACGATGTCCCCTCATCGCATCAGATAGCTTTATTCTGCCTTCCGCCCTTCATTCTTTTCCTTTGCTGAATCTGTCCCAAGATTTTCACAAAAAGAAGAAGTTATTCTAACCTTTTCTTCTTCGTTCCTTGTCGTTCGCCGAATCCACCATCAACTCTTTTCCAGTTTTCACGGAGAAAATGAAATTGCTGAACTCGCGAAATTGCAATGCATTCTACTGTACCTAGCTTTCTGCCTGTTCAGCTAGGAATGGAACAGATTCCCGTCTGCTGGTGCACTTGACACCAGTGCGATCCTCAGTGACAAGTGCATCGGCATCACCGGTCGGAGAAAATCGTCCCATTTTCTCCCAGGGTTTTAAGTTTTCACCATCGCGGAATGTGCGAATTCGACCCGTTCCCGCGCCAGTTGGAGCCGGAATTCATTCACCAACAGAAATCCCAACCTTATCAGAAATTCGGTGATGCCAGGGCAAGATCACCATCAAATTTGTGCGAGCTGCAAATGCAAATGCAAATGCAATGCTGCATTAGCTCTACCTGCATATTTCCATCTCCCTGACATGTTGTGCAGGCCAGTGCTGAAGAACAGAGACAACTGTGCAAGATGCACGTTTCCATTTCCTCCCAAGTTGCAGTAGGAGTATATACCGGCTCCACTTGTGAAATGAAAAGCCTTAAAAACAAGAAACAAATTTCCGAATCCCGATTCTACAGCCACATAAAAGCATCCGCCTTTCCTGGCCTCTCCTTTTCTCTCGCTATATATACCTCTCTTCCTCGGAGATTGCTTGAGCAAAATTCGACGGTCACAAAAAAAACTACAGCCTGTTTATTACGTCTGACTGACTGAGGGGCGCTGCTTGTTGGATGGCGCACATGGCGACGGCGGTGGGGGACGGCGCGCTGCGGCGGCTGTTCGAGAAGCCGTTGCCGGAGAACCCCACGCTGCTGGAGGTGCTGTCGGCTTGCAACAACCACACCCACCACAAGAAGCTGCTGCCGGCCGTGGACCCGTCGTCCTTCACGGAGATCTTCGGTGAGCTCCACTTCCACGAGAAGCCCGACGGCGCCGCCGCCCGACCCGCCCTGCCACGGGTGCCACTCCCTGACGCACGCGCTACGGCGGCGTCGTGGCTCGACATCGCTAGTCAGGCCGAGAAGAGCAAGGACGACTCGTCGCTGGACGCGCTCCTCAGGCCGAAGCCCGCTGGCGCCGCGGCCGCCCCCGGCGGCGTCAGGAGGAGCGCGAGCTTCTGCCTGAAGAAGAGCTCGGCTTCGCTGCTGCTGTGCACAGAGGGGCTCGGGTCCGAGAGCACGGTGGACTCGGATGACATGGTCAGGGATGACGGCGCCGACGCGGCCGCCGCCCTCCGAGGGAGGGAGAGGGAGGAAGCAACGCTGAGGGACGCCGCTGCGGCGGCGGAACCAGGGCTGAGGGAGTCCCCGCCGTCGTTCCCGCCGCCGATACGATCGATCGGGCGCGGCGGGAAGCCGTGCGTGTGCTTCCGGACGTTCCGCGCGGATGGGCGGTTCGTGCTGACGCAAGTGGTGATCCCCGGGAAGGAGCTGCTCCAGGCGTCCCGCGAGGGCGGCCGGCTCAGGCTCCGGTTCGCCAACCCCGCCGCCGCCGACGACGAGCTGGAGTTGGTGGATCAAGAAGAAGACCGAGAAGACAACAGGACATGCATCGACGCCTGCGCTTAGTTAATTATATGAATGGATTGTCGTAATTCGCCATGCAAGTGTGCTTCAACCTGCAGAATCCGAAGCTGATGACAAGCTGCAGCAACTACTACTCATATACTGCCTCTTGTTCCTTTTCTAAATATAAGAGATTCCCATATAAATTACTCTAAAAATATACTCCCTCCATTCCTAAATATAAGTTTTTTTAGAGATTCCACTATGGACTACATACGGAGCAAAATAAATGAATCTACACTCTAAAATATGTCTATATACATCCGTATGTAGTTTGTAGTGGATTCTTTAAAAAAACTTACATTTAGGAACGGAGGGAGTATATCAAAGTAGTACTACATACGAAGCAAAATATGTCCATACTCTAAAATATGAAGCAAAATATAAACTTCGTATGTACTCTAAAATATACTTTAATACAGTACTACTGATGAATCGTAGTAAGTCTTTTTTTCAGTACATAAGAAGCAAAATGAGTGAATCTACACTCTAAAATATGTCTACCATCTGTATATAGTCTGTATTTTTTTTAAAAGACTTATATTTAAAAAGGAGTGAGTAGTACTGTACTAAATTGAACTACAAGGTTGATCATGCAAGCACATTGTTAACTAGTGAGTTCGTAGAAGGGACACTTGGCGATGGAATCCTTTGGGTGCAGGATGCCAAAATATCACTCAACCCAACGCGAACGCGGTGCAATTTTCTCTTTTCTCATATGCATCTTGCTCCTTCCCGGCCTTTTATTAGTTCCTGCTCCACTCTAGCTAGCTGCATCGTCACGAGACTTGACTGATTTCCGTGGTCCATGACCGGACCGGCATGGGAAATGATGGGGAAAAGGCACTTTGATGGCCGACTCTTTACGTAGATGTAGCTACGCTAGCAGCTAGTCTAGGAGAGAGACGTCACTAAAAGGCCACCGCAAATAGTAGACGGCCGTTTTGTTTGGATTGTGTCCGTTGGCAACGGCAGAACTGACGCTCGTATCGGTTTGCGATAGTTCATTTGTCGGTGCGCCCAACCCTTCGGCACATTTCGGAAAATTTGTCTTGATTAAGAACTTAAATTTAAAAAAACATTAAAAATGATATATATTACATTGAACTTAGAAAGTCCACAATGTCACGTCGCATATTGAAATTAAACTTGAAGTTTAATATAACATAAAAAACTAAAACCCTAGCTTTGTCCGTCGCCGTCGTGGCCATCTTCAGTCGCTACCATGCTCGTCCTCGCCGTCCATGGTGAGGTCGATGTACGGAGGTTGCTGCCAAAGGTGGGCACTGCTGCCCCACCAAGGCTAGGTTCCATACCTCCTCAACCACCTCCTTCTTCACCTCCGGCTCGGGGTTGGCGATGTCTCTGGCGGTCGACAGTGCCAGCATCTCCTCCAGGGCGTCCTACTGCTCCCGCTGCATGCGCTCATACTCCCTCTCAGAGTTCTCCAACACCAGCCGCTCCACCTCTTTGGTCAACGGTCACGGTGGGAGGTGGTGGCGGCGGGGATGGTGATGGGGAGGGTGTCGGCGTTAGGCCACGCACCCGCACACGACCACGTGATCAGGGCAGCTGGGAGCGCGCGCATGGACCGCCTTGGGAGCATGCGCATCACGGGGCGGGCTATGAGCACGACTGGCAAAGAAAGTTTGTCAGAGCATGTCGTGCTCGTCCCAGAACCACGTGTCCCACAAGGGGGAATCAACCTCATACATGCGGTCGACAAGGAGGTGACACGGGATCTATATCCGCCAGCGATTGATCTCCAAGAAGCGGGCGCGACCGCTCGCTAGGATGGTCGGCTCCGGCACCTGGTCCGGCCTCAAATGCCACCCATTGGGGAGGCGAGCATCAGGCCAAGGGAGCTGGGTCATCGTCTCCCAGTAATGCTGGCATATATCCACCTTGACGTACGGGCGACTCTGCGGCGCGACGGCGGGAGGGGAGAGGGAGAAGGCGGGCAACGAGGTGGAGTTTGTAGTGGCGCTCCCCGACGAGGCGAAAGAAGACCCAGCTTTGTAGTCGTGCTTACCCTTCTTACCGGGGATCCACTTCCACATCCCCATGCCGGCGGCCGGCGGGAAGCCGGGAGGGGAGAGGGGAGATGGTACGACGCTAGGGTTGGATGTGTTGGGCGGCGAGGGGGCAGTGGAAGAGTGTGGATGCGCCTAGAAGTGGACTCGCCGGTCCACGGCTTCGGCATTAAGAAAGGGCAGGTTGGAGGGCGGCTGGGAGGCTGGCACGCGGGGTTCGACCACCCATGCAGATTAAGTGAGACCAATGGGGAGTAGTTGCACGTCTGATATGCGGGCCCGATGGCGGACAAGCAGAGGACGTGTGCACGTCTGTCTAGTGTCCGTCTGGACGCAAATTCGGCCCAGATTTGCGCCAGATTTGGGTCGAGCTGGACACGAATCGGACAGAAAATGGGTATGCTCCCACGCATTGGCCCGTTGGTTTTGTCCGTTTGGACCAAACGGACACGCCTGGACCAAATGCGGTCATGCGTTGACGTTGGCCTAGGACAACACATACCTTTACAGCTTACATAAATAATTGATGTCTTTAGAGCATCTATAGTCACACTTGACAAATCCGACCCCCTAAAAAAATGTCGTGGACGCGCTCGGGCATGACCCAAGCAGCGCCGGATGGCCCCACACATATGCACCGTAAGACATCAACACTCCTCACATCTAAACCATCAAATTCATGCAAATCCATGCACATCGATCATGCACATAAATATCGCAAATTTATAACTGTCGGGCCCGTGGATCCCAGGGTATCCAGGCCCGTCTGCCTTCAGCCCAAGACACAATGCTTAGCGAAGGCCCAATAAGGGGCCCGCTGGTGGGCGCCACTAGACAAACCCCTCGCGAGGCACCCTCTTTAGGTAATGGCGAGCAATCTTGGCGCAGCAGATCCACCAAGAGCCTCATGAGGTCGCCTTGCGAGGCACCTCCCCGAGGCAAGCAAGTCAAGGGTTGTTCGAATCGGTCACGCAGCCTTGTGCCCACCACGTGGGTGATGCGCCCGGCCACGAACGGTGACAGAAGCTAAGCCAGCTGGTAAAGATGAAGAGGATTTCCCCTTTTGTGCTAAGGGAGCAAGGCATCATTCCAGTTCCCAAAGCACCCCCCCAAAGGTTACCCAATCAGTGAAAGAAGACCTGGGAGATGGGCGCGCAGGGCAGAGGTCACCCCTGAGCCCACTGATGTCTCATGGATGGTGGCTTTGCAGGCGAAGACCACCTTTAGTCAGGATAGACAGCACCCCTGTCCCCCTTCAAATTGGTCGTTGTGTGGCAACCCTTCCTGCCCAAGTTTTCGGGGGAAGAGGACCAAGGCATGATAAAAGGAGGGCGGGGTGCTGTTGTAGAGAGGGATCGACCCATCGACGACCTGAGGCCCAACCTTTGTACTCTCTCTAGTGAGCAATCCGAACCAAGCAGGAGTAGGGCTTTACACCGCGAGGTGGCCCGAACCTGGGTAACCGCCGTCCAGCCAATCCACCTGTGCTAGCTTGCTCTAGCCGTAGCCTCGCCGTGGTTTAGCTGTTGGTAAGGACAAGGCGGTAGGAAGGAGCACACCCCGGTGTTTGAACCTTTGGGGTCCTCGGAGCCCCAATTCTGACATTTGGCGCCCCAGGTAGGGGTGCGCTGCTGTTCTTTCGTTTTGCTCCACTCCACTCCGCCAGATTCATGGCCGACGCTTGCCACGAGCGGCCGAGTGCAAGGTGGTTCACCTAGCCCAGATGGAGCATGCGGGACGTGGTAACTGCCACCCTGCCGGGGCAGCCGCCGCCGCCGCCATCGCCCCTGCTATTCACGAGCAGCAAGACTCCTCCCTGCACCCCTCCGTGCAGGCGGACGGCCGCACCACCAGGGCCTCCTTCTTTCTCGCTTGTCGTGGCCCTGAACATGCAGGTCGTGCTGCTCCTGGCGCGTGAGCTGCTCCGCTACTGCCCCACAGATGCTGGCTACGACGTATGGCTTGGGCGCATCACCGAGCTCATCAATGCCGTAGGAGACGCCCCGACGCCTTCCCACTCGCTCTGCCCTCCGCCGTCCTGCGTTCGGGATGTGGCACACGGTGCTCCCCACCTCCTCCTCTGCGAGACGAGGTCGCCGGATCCCGACGCGACGTGCGGGCGCATGACCTGTCCCATGGAACGCCCCCGCTAGTTTGAGATGAGGCCAATTGCCAGATCATCCATTGAGCACCGCCTGATGCGTGTGTGCTCCTCGAGCCTCAGCGCCAGTGCTAGGACCGGACAGTTCGAGATGTCGCGGCGGTTGGGCGCCAGAACCGCGCGGCCCTCACAGGGGCGTCCCCTCGAGCGGCGTGGACTGACGAGCTTTCACCAATGAGCTGCTCCGGGTGGTTGATGACCCACAAGTGTAGGGGATCTATCGTAGTCTTTTCAATAAGTAAGAGTGTCGAACCCAACGAGGAGTAGAAGGAAATGACAAGCGGTTTTCAGTAAGGTATTCTCTGCAAGCACTGAAATTGTAGGTAACAGATAGTTTTGTGATAAGGTAATTTGTAACGAGTAATAAGCAATGAAAGTTAATGAGGTGCAGCAAGGTGGCCCAATCCTTTTTGTAGCAAAGGACAAGCCTGGAAAAGTTCTTATATAGAGAAAAGCGCTCCCGAGGACACATGGGAATTATCGTCAAGCTAGTTTTCATCATGCTCATATGATTTGTGCTCGTTACTTTGATAATTTGATATGTGGGTGGACTAGTGCTTGGGTACTTCCCTTTCTTGGACAAGTATCCCACTTATGATTAAGCCCTATTGCAAGCATCCGCAACTACAAAAGAAGTATTAAGGTAAACCTAATCATAGCATGAAACATGTGGATCCAGATCAGCCCCTTACGAAGCAACTCATAAACTAGGGTTTAAGCTTCTGTCACTCTAGCAACCCATCATCTACTTATTACTTCCCAATGCCTTCCTCTAGGCCCAAATAATGGTGAAGTGTCATGTAGTCGCATTCACATAACACCACTAGAGGAGAGAGAACATACATCTCATCAAAATATCGAACGAATTCCAAATTCACATGACTACTAATAGCAAGACTTCACCCATGTCCTCAGGAACAAAGTAACTACTCACAAAGCATATTCATGTTCATAATCAAAGGGGTATTAATATGCATTAAGGATATGAACATATGATCTTCCACCAAATAAACCAACTAGCATCAGCTACAAGGAGTAACCAACACTACTAACAACCCATAGGTACCAATCTGAGGTTTTGGTACAAAGATTGGATACAAGAGATGAACTAGGGTTTGAGAGGAGATGGTGCTGGTGAAGATGTTGATGGAGATTGACCCCCTCCCGATGAGAGGATCGATGGTGATGACGATGGTGATGATTTCCCCCTCCCGGAGGGATGTTTCCCTGGCAGAACAGCTCCGTCAGAGCCCTAGATTTGTTCCGCCAAGGTTCCGCCTCGTGGCGGCGGAGTTTTGTCCCGAAAGCTTGCTTATGATTTTTCCCAGGTTGAAAGACTTCATATAGCAGAAGATGGGCACCGGAGGGCTACCAGGTGGCCACGAGACAGGGGGGTGCGCCCAGGGGGGTAGGGCGCGCCCCCACCCCCGTGGCCAGGGTGTGGGCCCCCTCTGGTACTTCTTCCGCTCAATATTTATTATTAATTCCAAAAATGACTTTCGTGGAGTTTCGGGACTTTGGAGCTGTGCAGAATAGGTCTCTAATATTAGCTCCTTTTCCAGCCCAGAATCCCAGCTGCCGGCATTCTCCCTCTTCATGTAAACCTTGTAAAATAAGAAAGAATAGGCATAACTATTGTGACATAACTTGAAATAACAGCCCATAATGCAATAAATATCGATATAAAAGCATGATGCAAAATGGACGTATCAACTCCCCCAAGCTTAGACCTCGCTTGTCCTCAAGCGGAAACCGATATCGAAAAATATGTCCACATGTTTAGAGATAGAGGTGTCGATAAAAACAGAATACAGACATGAGGGCATCATGATCATTCTTATAACCAAAAAAGGCTTTTGCCCCGCTTTATATTATAAAGCAAACCGCCCAAGCATCCAACATGGTTCAACAAGATCCCACAAACACACACACACAGAGGTCCACAAGAGTACAGACAAGTCATAAGGGTTAATGCTGAGGGCACAGCTCAACAAGCCCTAGAAACAAAACACACACTCCACACAGCAACCCGAGCAACTAGTCAAGTTCTGGGGGAGGAGGCGGTAGCTGGGGCGCCACGCGGAGAGCCATCGAGCAAAGCTCGGCGAGGAGGGTGGTGATGACGTCCCGGTTCTGGGGGCGGCTAAGCGGCCGCCAAAGCTGCAAGTAGCCACACATTTTGAAGATCGCGTCAGTCGCACGTCGGAGAGGCACTTTATGAATAACAAGCTTATTGCGGATGGTCCATAGCGTCCAGGAGAGGACCCCCATGCACAACCATCTAATATGGCGGTAGCGAGGGGGGGAGCGTTCAGCTCCGCAAGTAAGTCGTGGAAGTTGGTGTTGCACCACTGTCCACCAACCACCTCGTGGAAGCAAGCCCAGAGGAACTGGGCAGTGGAGCACGATAAGAAGATGTGGTTGGCATCTTCAATCGTGCCACAAATGGGGCACATCCCATTGCCCGGTCCATTAAGCTTGAGGGCTACAACCCAGGGGAGGCATCCACGAATCCATTGCCATAGGAAAATCCTGATATTCAGAGGCAGGCGGATGTCCCAGATCAGGCTAAAAGGCTCCGGGCCACCGAGGGAGCAATGGCGGCGTACAGGGACTTCGTGGAGAAGCGGCCTGATGGCTCGAGGCGGCAGGAGAGGGAATCCGGGGTCTCCTCGACGTCCATCGGCAGAAGGGCGATGTCCTGGAGGAGGGAGTCCCAAGCAGCCACCTCAAGGGGGTTGAAGGGGTGTCGGAAAGCGAGGCACCCTAAGTCAATAAGGGCCATCTTGATAGAGACCCGAGGGTCAACCGCAATGGCGAATAGGTCGGGGAATCGTGCCGCGAGGGGGGAGTCCCCTAACCACCGGTCAAACCAGAACCGGGTCGAGGACCCGGAGCCAACTGAGATGGACGTGCCAATGCGGAGGACATGCAGGAGCTGGATCACCGACTGCCAAAACTGGGAGCCACCCGATCGCTGGCAGAAGGCAAGGGGTTGGCCCCTAAGGTACTTATTACAGATGATGGTGAGCCAGAGACCTCCTTCCCCATTGGCGATGCGCCAAAGACAGCGGGTCACGAGAGCAATGTTCATGCGTCGAGAGGACATGATTCCAAGGCCACCCTAGTCTTTGGGTTTGCAGATGTCTGGCCAGCTCACCATATGATATTTCTGCTTGTCCCCCTCGCCAGCCCAAAAAACCTTGGACTGGTATTGGCCACCTCTTGATGGAGGGTCTCATGGAGGCCATAAAAGCTCATGAGGAACCAGAGTAGGCTAGCAAGCGAGGAGTTGACGAGGATAACCCTGGCTGCTTTCGGCAACCACCTCCCCCTCCAGGGTTCAACCCGGTGCTGCATCCTAGTCACAGTCGGGGCGGAGGTCAGCAACGGTGAGCCGGGAATCACTAATGGGTATCCCCAAGTAAGTCGCGGGGAAGGAACCCAGGCGGCAGTTTATCCGATCAGCAATGGACTAAGGGCGTGTTTGATGGTTGGGTCGCACCTGGCTCGCATCCCGCATGCAAAATTCGATGTGTTTGGTTTCCTGCGTGACATCCTCGGCCTAGCCCGCTAGATGCAAAACAAGGCCTCTCAGCCAGGCTGAGAGGAACGCAGGTATCGAGCGTTTCCCGAAGCCAAGCCCGCGCCTACACCCGCATTGACACTTAAAATGAAGCGGTATATGTGGTTGCCCCTGATATTTTCCGGAATTACTTCGAAATTGCCACCGCAGCCTCCCGTATCTCCCTTCTCTCTCTGTTTCTCTCTCTCATGCATCAGATCAGATCTAGCACGCCGCCGCCGCTGCCGTCCGTGCGCCTTCGCCCGTCTGTGCTCACGTACGCGCCTGAGGCCCACCGTCGGACGTCCATGCTCCTCCATTCGTTCGAGCTCCTCCGTTAGTACGTGCGCGAAGCCCTCCGCTGGACTCTCACGGCTCTATGCTTCTCCGCCGGTACGCGCTCGAGGGCCTCCACCGGACTTCCATAGCTCTGTGCTCCTCCGCCCGTTCGAGATCCTCCGCTCGTCAGCGCCAGGATGGTGAACGCGCATCCAGTGCGTGTGCTCGGCTCGACTCGCGCATCACGGGGCTCTGGTGGTGCTGGAGCTCGCGTGGGTGATGCACACCCGATGTGCATGCTTGGAAGGAGCGGCGCCCACCATTGGAGACGCGCTGGTGCCAGCTTGGCCTGAAAATTTTAGTCGCCGTCGTGCCTTGGGAAGTAGCTCGCAGGTTTCTCGTACAGCCTGTCAAACACAATTTCAACTCAACTAGTCCCACGACATACAAGCAAACAAAACACACATCTCTGTTTCTCATTGCATTAGCTCGACCAGGCCAGGCTCAGCCAGTATGCTTGATACGATGCAGCCTGATGCGACCCTGGCATCCAAACACGCCCTAAGCCTCCTCTGGAGGATAGCCGAGGACCATCACTTCGCTCTTATCGAAGTTTATGGTGAGCCCAGACATCTGTTGGAAGCATAGGAGGAGGAACTTCAAGTTGGCAATGTCAGATGCAGATCCCTCCACCATTACTATGGTATCATTCGCATATTGGAGGAGGGAGACCCCTCCCCCTCCCACCAGGTGGGGGACTACGCCGCGGATATGGCCACAAGCTTTGGCCTTATCAAGGATGACCGCGAGGGCATCGACAACCATGTTGAACAAAAACGGGGAGAACGGGTCGCCCTGGCGAACCCCACATAGGGTGGGGAAATAAGACCCGATTTCACCGTTAATGTTAACTGTCGTCCGACCACAGGTGACGAGTTGCATAATGCGGGTCACCCACCGGTCGTCGAAGCCCTTGCAGAGCAAGGCTTCCTAAAGGAAGGGCCAATGGATAGTGTCATAGGCTTTATGGAAGTCAAGCTTCAGGAAGACCGCACAGTGGTGCTTGGTTCAGACTTCATGGAAAACCAACACCCCATCCAAGATAAACCGGCCTTGAATGAAGGCGGATTGGTTGGGGTGGGTGACAGAGTCAGCTAGAAGGGTCACCCTATTGGCGTGCCCTTTAGCCAAGATCCTAAAGATCACGTTGATCACCGTGATCGGTCGGAACGGCGAATATCCGAGGCCCCTGGGACTTTGGGAATGAGAGTAATGACCCCATAGTTCCGGCGCCCAAGGTCCATGGTCCCGAGAAGAATTCATCAAAGAGGGCCATGACTTCCGGTTTGATGGTTTGCCAGAAAGTTTTGAAAAACGTGACTGGCAATCCATCCGGACCCGGGGCCGAGGAGGGGTTCATTCCCTTGATCACCGCGAGGACCTCGTCCTCCGAGAAAGGTGCCACCAAGGCGGCATTAGCCTCGGCGGAAACTAGCTGGCCACCCGACCAAGTGTCGAAGGCCAACGCAGCCCCACCCCGAGGGGTGGGGGCGAATAGGGCTTTATAGAAGCCATCCACGTGTCCAAGGGGCGAACAAGCTGAGTATCACCATCCCATAAGGAGTGAATGGAATTCCGACGTCACCGCCCATTGGCGATCGCCTGGAAGTAAGCCATGTTAGCGTCACCGCGTAGCACCCACCGTTGGGTGCCGCGCAGCCGCCAGTATGCCTCCTCGTCCGTGTAGATGGTCGAGAGCTGATCCTCAAGATCATATCTCAACATCCACTCGTCCGGAGAGATCCCAGAGGTGTCAGCGCGGGCGTCCAGGGCTTGGATGGCACTCAGGAGGGCTTTTTTGCGGTCACGGAGGTGTCAGCCTAGGTTTGCGCCCCAACCCTTCATAAATTAATGAGCAAGCTCAGCGCAGAACTGCCAAGAGTCAACGACGGACATGGAGCGGTGTGGAGTAGCACGCACAGCGGTCCACTTAGCCGCAACTGCCTCACGAAACCGGCCTGGTTGAGCCAGAAGAGCTCAAACCGGAACCGTGGAGGCATGGGGGGCGTTCATCGGCGGAGGAGAGGAGGAGGGGGACATGGTCAGACCCGATCCGGGTGATTGCCTACAGCGAGGCCAGGGGACATCTAAGTTCCCACTCCGGAGAGACTAGGACGCGGTCCAGAACGAACCGCGTCGGGTTCGCCTGGCGATTAGTCCAAGTGAACCTGGCACATGTGCGCTCAAGCTCACGAAGGCCAAGCTCCGCGATGCAGTCGTTGAACATATGCATTCGGGGGTGATTGGCCTGGTCATTACTCTTCTCATCCGGGGAGTGGATGAGGTTAGAGTCACCTCCCACAACCACTGGGAGGGAGGAGGCGGAGATCTTCTGCTGCAGCTCGGCGAGGAAGGTCGGGGAGCGACTGTGGTCCACCGAACCATATACAATGATGACCTACCACTTAAAGTTGAGTGCCCTTTCGAAGATCTCCATACTAACCAAGAATTTGCCCCGGTCCATACCACCCACCTCGAAGTTGGCATCCTTCACCCCTAACAGGATGCCACCAGAATGCCCATTGTTCCCACTAGAAGGGAGCCAATGCCAGACAAACAGGTGGGGGCTAAGGCTATCAAGCTCGGGGAGACAGAACTCTGTGTGCATTGTTTCTTGGATGGCAATAATGTTGATGTGCTCGTCGCGCATGTACTCGACGAGTTGGTGGCGTCGGCCATCATGGCCGAAGCCGCGGATGTTCCAGAAAAGGGCCCGCATCTAAACCCCCATCAGGGGGCTGCTTGACCCCAGGACACGAGAAGCGCTCTGCACACGGAGAGTAGCAGTGCGAGAGTGGGTGCACCCACGGATCACCTCGTCGGCCATCAAAGGATCCTGACCCGTGGGAATGGCGGTCGGTTCCGTGGTATGGCGGAGGAGGCGAGCCCGGGTTTCCGCAAGCTTGCCATCCAAGATCTCACGGGCCCTAATGGCCACAATCTGCTCTAAGGGGGGACCAACTTCCCCCCTGAAGATGATGGCCGAGTCAATGTCCACCTTGGCGAGGCGGCCAAGAGGAAAGACCTCAAGCACGGAAAAGGAACAACTGGAAGAACTGGGGAGGTCGGGATCCGCACCTGTCTCAAGGTTCCGGGCCGCCGCCCGGAGCTCAGCACACTCGGGGATGGACGGAGCCGGAGTGTCCGCCGGACAGGCCGCATCGAGGCGGGCGCTGCAGCAAGACACAGTGGCCGGTGTTGAGGTGACCGAAGTGGTCATGGTGTCGGCACCCGCCACGGTCAGAGAGCCTGGAGAGGCGAGGGGGCCGTCGGAGGCCACCAGCGGAGGCAGCGGGGCGAGGAGCTCCTGGGTGTTGCCGGACGCGGCCTCCGCGGGTGGAAGGGTCGGAGAGGGCATAGAGAGGAGAGCGCGACCGTCGCCGCCCTTGGTACCGGGGAGGTCGGACCAGGGGGACGGGGCTCCGGACCTGACAACACGGGGCAAAGGGCGGAGTCAGTGGACGGGGAGCGGGGCGACGAAGGCGGCATGACGAGCAGGCCCACAGTGGAGATGTCACTAGCCGACTCCGAAGGAGGAGGGGAGGGTGCGGTCGGAGGGGCGGCCAGGAGGAGAGCGACAGCGAGGTCAGCGTCCGACACCCGCGTACGCCCAGCCCCGATGCCGCCACGAGCCGAAGGTGGGTTGGTGGGCTCGCGAGACGGGGAGCAGGAGTGCTCCGACTCCTCCTCGTCCTCGGGATCCTTCGCAGGGGTAGCAAGACCGCCTGTGGTGGGAGTTATCGGCATCAGCGGGGCCGCCCCCAGGTGGCTGTCATCGGAGAGCGGGGACGACCGATGTGGTTCGAAGGCTCGGGGCAGATCTTGAGGTCATAGCCGTCGTCATTGAAGAAGACCCGAATCATGGCATGGATCTTGGAGGAGTCCAGGCACTTCACCCTGACCCGGACCTCCTCCTCCTTGTGCAGAGAGAGATCATCGACCACCACCACCTTGCCCAGGATCTTGGACATACTGCAGATGACACGTTCATACCAGGCCACATCTGGTAGGCCGGCGATGAGGAGCCAAGCGGTGTCCAGAACCGCCACGGCCTTGGGATCCCACCTCATCTCGGAGATGTTCACCACTATCCCGTTGAGGGCCAAGGTGATGTTGCCGCTGCGGGTGCAGTATCCCCTGCTCAAGGCATCGGGGAAGACCACGGTGAAGGCGTTGGCAGAGGTGGAGGTCACCTGCCAGTCCCACTTGCACCTACACATGTGGTTGAGCTCAACCTCGATCATCTCCGGGGAGGCGACGCCCTCGCCCATGACCGACACCTAGTGCCAGTAGCGAGGGGGAGGGAGGGGGGATCTCTGGCACCTCAATGTGGAAGAAGCCCATGTCTTGATGCCGTGACCGTACATCATGATCTCCTCACACACCGGGCGATCCGGGCAGAGAATCGCGGGGTGGCGGCGACCTTGCAGAGGTAGCACATCGGTGGGTTGGGGCAGGCCACCTGGAAGTGTCTGGTCAGGCCACAATTGAAGCACGGCGGGCTGTCCGAGGCGGAGTTGGCGACCGGAGGGGGAGCCGACGCGGCGGCGGTGGGAGCGGAGGCCAGGGGGAGAGGAGGGCCCTTCTTCTTCTTCTTCTTGGCATCCTGGCGCCCCTAGTTCCCATTCCCCCTGTTGGAGGGAGGGAACACCGCTTGGTTGTGCGGTGGCTGGTACCGGCGGGCGGTCGGGGCGTTGGAGGCGATGGCGACGGGCTGCTAATGGGGAGGGAAGGGGGACCGGTCCCGATGGCGCGACGGCGAGCCAGACCGCCACCGGGAGGCGTGCTGGGCCTCCAAGGCGGGCGACCAGTCGCGGTCCCGCGAGTCCGCCCGGGGGGACGAGTGGCGAGCCGGGGAGTGGGAGCGGTGGCCATCGCGGTCGGGAGAGCGGCGGTCATGGCGGGGGGAGGAGCGGTGCGAGTCGCGGGCGGGGGAGCGACGTGCCGGGTGGGATGAAAGCTGCTGATGGAGGTCGGCCTCCCGCCAGAGACCGTCCAGTGAGGACCGGGGAGGGTCATGGTGATCGTCGGCGCGACGCTTGAGGCAGCCAGCGTCGTCTCCCCATTCCCGGGGCATGGCCAGCGGCGGGGGGGGGGGGGGGAGGGGAGGGTGCGTGGGGGTTGGGGGCGTCGGCGAGCATCAGTGGGCGAGGGGTGGTGGGAGGGAAGTCGGGGTGGGGAATGGGAGGTGCGGGGGAGGAGATGGGCTGCTGGGGGAACCCTAGGGGAGGCCAGATGGAGCGTAGGGGCGGGCCAAGGCCCGCAGAGATGCGCGGCCCAGCAACCACGGGTGGCAGGACCGGCCCAGGGGACTGCCCATAGGGAGGCCCAAGACCCCCACCCCAGTAGGAGGCCCAGCGACCGTGACACCCGGGGAGGGCCCAATGGGGCGGCCCACGACCAGCGCGACCCGGTACGTCACCCCCAGGGCAACCAGGTAAGGGGCAAGGGTTTCCCCAAGCACCACCACAGGGGCCACCAGCGGGGCGGGACGGGGCGGCGAGGCCAGGCCGGGGCGCGCCCGGAGCCAGGGCGGAGGGACGGAGGCACCGAAAGCCGAGATGAATGGGCGGAAGGAAGAACAGCGGGAGATCACACCTGACAGGCTTGACCAGGTCACCGGCGACGAGCACGCCGGTGCCGAGGTGGAGGAGGCAGGGGCGGCAGCTCTCCAGGAGGAACACGCGGGGCCGCGGTCGGAGCGGCCAGCGACGCCCCAACCACCAGTGCGGCGACCTCGGCGGCGAGTGCCGGAACCCAAGGCCGCACCTTGCCTAGCGACCGCCTGAGCCGAGCTCGAAGGGCGGCGCCGGCGCTGGGCAGACCCGCGGGTGGCCGAACTTCCACCCCTGGGAGTAAGGCTACTGGCGGAGTCGAGCCATGGCGTCCGGGCTGGGGCGGGGGGAGGGACGTAGTCGCGGCAGATGACGGGGAGGCCGATGGCGATATCGTCAGCCTCGGCGAGATCAGCCCAGATCACGCGCGACGACGAGGCAGCAGGAGGGTTCGTCGGCGGGCCCGGCGTGGAGGGCACCGGCAGGGGGGAGGTGAAGGAAATATGCCCTAGAGGCAATAATAAAGTTATTATTTATTTTCTTATATCATGATAAATGTTTATTATTCATGCTAGAATTGTATTAACCGGAAACATAATACATGTGTGAATATATAGACAAACAGAGTGTCACTAGTATGCCTCTACTTGACTAGCTTGTTAATCAAAGATGGTTATGTTTCCTAACCATGAACAAAGAGTTGTTATTTGATTAACAAGGTCACATCATTAGTTGAATGATCTGATTGACATGACCCATTCCATTAGCTTAGCACACGATCGTTTAGTATGTTGCTACTGCTTTTATCCATGACTTATACATGTTCCTATAACTATGAGATTATGCAACTCCGTTTACGGAGGAACACTTTGGTACTACCAAACGTCACAACGAATCGGGTGATTATAAAGGAGTACTACAGGTGTCTCCAAAGGCAGATGTTGGGTTGGCGATTTCGAGATTAGGATTTGTCACTCCAATTGTCGGAGAGGTATCTCGGGCCCTCTCGGTAATGCACATCACCTAAGCCTTGCAAGCATTACAACTAATGAGTTAGTTGCGAGATGATGTATTACGGAACGAGTAAAGAGACTTGCCGGTAACGAGATTGAACTAGGTATTGGATACCGACGATCGAATCTCGGGCAAGTAACATACCGATGACAAAGGGAACAACGTATGTTTTTATGCGGTCTGACCGATAAAGATCTTCGTAGAATATGTAGGAGCCAATATGGGCATCCAGGTCCCGCTATTGGTTATTGATCGGAGACGTGTCTCGGTCATGTCTACATTGTTCTCGAACCGTAGGGTCCGCACGCTTAAGGTTTCGATGACGGTTATATTATGAGTTTGTGTATTTTGATGTACCGAAGGAGTTCGGAGTCCCGGATGAGATCGGGGACATGACGAGGAGTCTCGAAATGGTCGAGACGTAAAGATCGATATATTGGACGACTATATTCGGAGTTCGGAAAAGTTCCGAGTCATTCGGGTATTTATCGGAGTACCGGAGAGTTACGGGAATTCGCCGGGGAGAAGTATTGGGCCTTATGGGCCATACGGGAAAGAGAGAGGGGCTGCCCTAGGCAGGCCGCGCGCCCCCCCTTGCCCTAGTCCGAATTGGGCTAGGGGGAGGGGCCGCACCCCCTCCTTCCTTCCCTTCTCTCTTCCCCTTCCTAGTCTCCTACTCCTAATACATGGAAGGATCCCTAGTTGGACTAGGAAGGGGAATCCTACTCCCGGTGGGAGTAGGACTCCCTATGGCGCGCCTCCTCCCTAGGCCGGCCTCCTCCTCCCTCCCTCCTTTATATACGGGGGCAAGGGGCACCCCATGGACACACAAGTTGATCCTTGAGATCGTTCCTTAGCCGTGTGCGGTGCCCCCCTCCACCATATTCCACCTCGGTCATATCGTAGCGGTGCTTAGGCGGAGCCCTGCGCCGGTAGAACATCAAGATCGCCACCACGCCGTCAGGTCGACGGAACTCTCTCTCCCCGAGCTTTGCTGGATCGGAGCCCGAGGAGCGCCACCGAGCTGTACGTGTGTCAAGAACTTCGAGGCGCCGGAGTGCTGGCGCTAGGATCGGTTGGATCGCGAGGAGAACGATGACTACTTCCTCTACATTGTGATCGCTTCGCTTCGGTTCACGAGGGCGTAGACAACACTCTCCCTCTCGTTGCTATGCATCACCATGATCTTGCGTGTGCGTAGGAATTTTTTGAAATTACTCGTTCCCCAACAAAGGGCATCCGAGCCTAGGTTTTTATGGTTTGATGTTTTGCACGAGTAGAACACAAGTGAGTTGTGGGCGATATAAGTCATACTGCCTACCAGCATGTCATACTTTGGTTCAGCGGTATTGTGAGATGAAGCGGCCCGGACCGACATTACGCGTACGCTTACGCGAGACTGGTTTCACCGTTACGAGCACTCGTGCTTAAAGGTGACTGGCGGGTGTCTGTCTCTCTCACTTTAGTTGAACGAGTGAAAAGGCTACGCCCGGTCCTTGTGAAGGTTAAAACAGAGTCTATTTGACAAACTATCGTTGTGGTTTTTGATGCGTAGGTAAGAACGGTTCTTGCTAAGCCCGTAGCAGCCACGTAAAATTTGCAACAACAAAGTAGAGGACGTCTAACTTGTTTTTGCAGGGCATGTTGTGATGTGATATGGTCAAGACGTGATGCTATATTTTATTGTATGAGATGATCATGTTTTGTAACCGGTTATCGGCAACCGGCAGGAGCCATATGGTTGTCGCTTTATTGTATGAAATGCAAACACCCTGTAATTGCTTTACTTTATCACTAAGCGGTAGCGATAGTCGTAGAAGCAATAGATGGCGTAAACGACAACGATGCTACGATGGAGATCAAGGTGTCGCTACGGTGGCGATGGTGATCACGATGGTGCTTGGAGATGGAGATCACAAGCACAAGATGATGATGGCCATATCATATCACTTATATTGATTGCATGTGATGTTTATCCTTTATGCATCTTATCTTGCTTTGATTGACGGTAGCATTTTAAGATGATCTCTCACTAAAATTATCAAGTAGTGTTCTCCCGAGTATGCACTGTTGCCAAAGTTCGTCGTGCCGAGACACCACGTGATAATCGGGTGTGATAAGCTCACGTCCATCTACAACGGGTGCAAGCCAGTTTTGCACACGCAGAATACTCAGGTTATACTTGACGAGCCTAGCATATGCAGATATGGCCTCGGAACACGGAGACCGAAAGGTCGAGCGTGAATCATATAGTAGATATGATCAACATAAGATGTTCACCATTGAAAACTACTCCATCTCACGTGATGATCGGTTATGGTTTAGTTGATTTGGATCGCGTGATCACTTAGATGACTAGAGAGATGTCTGTCTAAGTGGGAGTTCTTAAGTAATATGATTAATTGAACTTAAATTTATCATGAACTTAGTCCTGGTAGTATTTTGCAAATTATGTTGTAGATCAATAGCTCGCATTGTTGCTTTCATATGTTTGTTTTTGATATGTTCCTAGAGAAAATTGTGTTGAAAAATGTTAGTAGCAATGATGCGGATTCGATCCGTGATCGGAGGTTTATCCTCATTGCTGCACAGAAGAATTATGTCCTTAATGCACCACTAGGTGACAGACCTATTGCAGGAGCAGATGCAAAAGTTATGAACGTTTGGCTAGCTCAATATGATGACTACTTGATAGTTGAAGTGCACCATGCTTAACAGCTTAGAATCGGGACTTCAAAGACGTTTTGAACGTCATGGACCATATGAGATGTTCCAGGAGTTGAAGTTAATATTTCAAGCAAATACCCGAGTTGAGAGATATGAAGTCTTCAACAAGTTTTATAGCTAAAAGATGGAGGAGAATCGCTCAACTAGTGAGCATGTGCTCAAATTGTGCAGGTACTTCAATTGCTTGAATCAAGTGGGAGTTAATCTTCGAGATAAGATAGTGATTGATGAATTCTCTAGTCACCATCACCAAGTTAGTAGAACTTCGTGATGAACTATAGTATGCAAGGGATGATGAAAATGATTCCCGAGTTCTTCGTGATGTTGAAATCGACGAATGTAGAAATCAAGAAAGAGCATCAAGTGTTGATGATTGACAAGACCACTAGTTTCAAGAAAAGGGCAAAGGGAAAGAAAGGGAACTTCAAGTGGAAAGACAAGCAAGTTGTCACTCCCACGAAGAAGCTCCAAGCTGGACCAAAGCACTGAAACCGAAGTGCTTACATCGCAAAGGAAATGGTCCTTTGAAGCGGAAATGCCCTGAATATTTGGTGGATAAGAAGGATGGCAAAGTAAAGAAAGGTATATTTTATATACATGTTATTGATGTGTACTTTACTAGTGTTTATAGCAACCCTTGGTATTTGGTACTGGTTAGGTTGCTAAGAGTAGTAACTCAAACAGGAGTTGCGAATAAATGTAAACTAGTTAAGGGTGAAGTGACGATGTGTGTTGAAAGTAGTTTCAAGATTGATATGATCATCATCGCACACTCCCTATACTTTCGGGATTAGTGTTGAACCTAAATAAATGTTATTTGGTGTTTGCGTTGAGCATGAATATGATTTGATCATGTTTATTGCAATACGGTTATTCATTTAAGTAAGAGAATAAACTGTTGTTACATTTACATGAATAAAACCTTATATGGTTACACACCCAATGAAAATGGTTCATTGGATCTCGATCATAGTGATACACATATTCATAATATTGAAACCAAAAGATGCAAAGTTAATAATGATAGTGCAACTTATTTGTGGCCTTGCCGTTTATGTCATATTGGTGTAAAGCGATGAAAAAACTCCATCTTGATGGGATTTTGGAATCACTTGATTATAAATCACTTAATGCTTGCGTAACCATGCCTCATGGGCAAGATGACTAAGACTCCGTTCTCCGAACAATGGAGCGAGCAACCGACTTATTGGAAATAATACATACCGATGTATGCGATCCAATGAGTGTTAAGGCTCATGACGGGTATCGTATTTTCGACCTTCACAGATGATTTGAGCAGATATGGGTATATCTACTTGATGAAACATAAGTCTGAAATAGTTGAAAGGTTCAAAGAATTTCAGAGTGAAGTGGAAAAATCATCGTGACAAGAAAATAAGGTTTCTACGATTTGATCATGGAGCGAATATTTGAGTTACGAGTTTGGTCTTCAATTAAAACAATGTGGAATAGTTTCACAGCTCACGCCACCTGGAACACCACAATGTTATGGTGTGTCCAAACATCGTAACCGCACTTTATTGGATATAGTGCAATCTATGATGTTTCTTACTGATTTACCAATATCATTTTGGGATCATGCATTAGAGACAGCTGCATTCACGTTAAATTGGGCACCATCTAAATCCGTTGAGACGTGTGACGCCCAGATAATTATGCTACAGTAATCCCACGTTAATGTCACCACGTCACCTTGTTACTATTGCTAATCTCACGCTAGTTCGAAACCGATTCAAATTCAAATTTAAAATATAGGCAAACAACAAAAGTTTTCAAATATAAAAACTAAAATGTTCGGGTGGAGCCGAATAATGCATAGGTAATTATGGTGGTGAAACCACACTTTTATAAAGCGTTTAAATACTCTAAAATGAATAATATAGTAGCTAAAACAATTAAATAAATGCCTTTTGCATTTTATAAAATACTAAACTATTTTAGTTAGGTGCCAAAGTTATTGTGGCAGTGGTATAATTAATGTTACTATGTTAGGTGCTAATTGAATATTTTACAAAACTAAAACTATTTGGGAATAAAATTAAAACAGAAAAGAAAAAGGGAAAAGATCAAAGACAGAAAACAAAACGAAATAAAGGAAAGAAAACTCCCTGCCCCCTCCCTGGGCCTTAGTCCATCCGGACCAGCCGGCCCAACCTAGATGGCCCACCTCCCCCGGTCGCTCTCTTCCTCCCCTGTTCATCCGACCAGGGCTCTCTCCGCTGTTCCGCCACACCACCTCCATTGGCGCATCCTCGAGGGATAAGCGGCGGCAGCGCGCCTCGATCCTCTCCCACTCGGTGCTGCTCCCCTCGCCTCTCCTTCTACCTCTGCGCCCTTGCGATCCAGATCCGCCACTTTGGCCTGCCATGGCTATGGCGCCGCCGTCGCGATAGCTACGGCTGCCGCCCGCCTCTCCGGCGTGTCGCTTCGCTCCACCTCCTCCGCTCGCCACGCCTCAAGTTGTGCGGTGCGGGCGCCTCGAACGCCGCCCCCGACATTGTCTTCCTCCTCTACACCGCCGCCGCCATCGCCAGAATCCACCGCCCCGGCTTCCCGACCACGTCCCGGCCCGTGGTGAGCAACTCCTCCGGATCCCTTTCCTCCGCCTTGATTGGGTCGTATTTTGCCGTCCCCGAGCACATCCGATCTCGCGCGTACGCGTACGTACGTATGTGCGTGAGCTGCTGCCTGCTTCTGCTGCTTAACTGACGTATGCGGCTGCTGTGTACCGCTGGTTGCCGCCGCGTGACCTGCCCGCAGCCGCCGCTCTCCCCCTGCTACCTCTGCTGTCGCTGCCGCAAGCTGTTGCTGCTCCCGCTTGCTGCTGCTCACTGCTGGTGCCCGCCGCTGCTGCTCCTGGCTGCTAGCGATTGGCGATTGCTGCTCCCAGATGCTGTTGATTGCCGGCTGCTGATTCTTCCCTACTGCCGCTGCTAGTTGTTGTTCCAGCCGATGCTGGTTGCTGTTAGTGGCCATGACCGTGGCTATGTCCAAGCCCGTGTGGTGTGCGTGAGTATGCACAACCACCGCCGGCCGGCCGTGCATTTTATCTTAGCGGCTAATTACTAATTAGTAGTTAGGTTATCTACTAGCATATGACATGTGGGACTCCCCTTTGATTAAATTAGTTAGTTGTTTTATTAGCACTTGGACAATGACATGTGGACCACACATCCTGTTGACCAGTCTAATTGACCTGGTCAACCTAACCCATGGACCCACCTGTAATACACACTGGCTAGCATATCACCATGTGACAGGAGTATTTAGGTATATAATTTCGAATTGAAATATTTTAGAAAATCCTTAAAACTTTGAAAAATCATATAAAATAATCCGTAACTCGGACGGAAAAACTTTGTACATGAAAGTTGCTCAGAACGACGAGACGATTCCGGATACGCAACCCATTCGTCCGCCACACACACCTAACATATCAAACACGCAACTTTCCCCCTCCGGTCCTCCGGTCCGAAAACGCGAAACACCGGGAATACTTTCCCGGATGTTTTCCCCCTTCGTCGGTATCACCTACTACCGCGTTAGCGCACACCTAGCACCGCGTATTGCCATGTTACGCTTTGTGATGCTTTGATTGCTCTGTTATTTATTGTGTTCCCTCTCCGTTACTTCTTTCCTAGAGACCCGAGGCCGCGGCGACCCCGATTCGACTACGGTGTTGGTGACTCGTCCTTCTTGCCAAAGCAACAGGCAAGCCCCCTTGATCACCAGATATCGCCTATTCTTCTCTATACCGCTTGCATTAGAGTAGTGTAGCATGTTCTTGTTTGATTACTCCTATTACATTGCATAGCTTTGTCATTGTTGCATATCATTGATACCCTACCGCAATCCTAAATGCTTAGTATAGGATGCTAGTTTATCATCATTGGCCCTACATTCTTGTCGACCGCCTTGCTATACTATCGGGCCGTGATCACTTGGGAGGTGATCACGGTATATACTATACATACATACATACTATGAGATGGTGACTAAAGTCGGGTCACTCATTGAGTACCCGCAAGTGATTACGATGAAATTTGAAAGGACAGTGGCTCCATCCCGGTAGAGGTGGGCCTGGGTTCCGACGGCCCCGATCGTTACTTTGTGGCGGAGCGGCAGGCAGGTTGAGACCACCTAGGAGGCAGGTGGGCTGGCCTGCTCGGCGTTCATGAATACTTAACACGCTTAACGAGATCTTGGTATTTGATCCGAGTCCGCCATTTGGTCTATACGCACTAACCATCTACGTGGGAGTAGTTATGGGTATCCCGACGTCGTGGTATCACCGAAGCCTTCTTGGCGTCGGCGTGACGGGCGGCGCGCCGGATTGGACTGCGTTAACGCAACTTTCTTTGTAATGGAGGTTGCTAGGTCTGCTTCCGGCAGCAGACATAACGTCTTGAGTGTGCTTTCGAGGCGATGGGCCTGCACCCTGCGGCGCTTAGGTTTAGACCGGCGTGTTTGACCTCTCTGTTGTGCCTAGGTGGGGCTGCGGCGTGTTGATCTTCCGAGGCGGGCATGACCCAGAAAGTGTGTCCGCCAAATGGGATCAAGCGTGTTGGGTTATGTGGTGCACCCTGCAGGAAGTTAATCTATTGAATAGCCGTGTCCCTCGGTAAAGGACGACCGGAGTTGTACCTCGACCTTATGACAACTAGAACCGGATACTTAATAAAACACACCCTTCCAAGTTCCACGACAACCCGGTGATCGCTTTTCCACGGGCGACGAGGGAGGATCGCCGGTAGGATTATGCTATGCGATGCTACTTGGAGATGCTACTTGGAGATGCTACTTGGAGATGCTACATGGAGGACTTCAATCTACTCTCTTCTACATCTTTGCAAGACGGAGGGCTGCGAGCGTAGTCTTGACGTGATTAGCTAACCCCTCTTATTACGGCATTCTGCAGATTCGGTCCATCGATATGGCCCTTTACACATATACACATGCATATGTAGTGTAGCTCCTTGCTTGCAGTACTTTGGATGAGTACTCACGGTTGCTTTCTCCCCTTTTCCCCTTTCCTTTCTTTACGGTTGTCGCAACCAGATGTTGGAGCCCAGAGCGACGCCACCGTCGCATTTACTACTACTACTGGAGGTGCCTACTACTACGTGCGAGTGTGGCGGCGACACTGTGAGTAGTTAGGAGGATCGAGCGGGAGGCATGCGCCTCTTCGATCTCAGATCGGTTTGTGCTAGCCATCTTATGGCAACTTGTATAACTTATGTCCGTACTCAGATATTGTTGCTTCCGCTGACTTCGTCTATGATCGAGCACTTGTATTCGAGCCCTCGAGGCCCCGGCTTGTATTATGATGCTTGTATGACTTATTTTACTTTTCGAGTTGTGTTGTGATATCTTCCGTGAGTCCACGATCTTGATCATTACGTTTGCGTGCATGATTAGTGTACGATTAAATCGGGGCGCCAAGTTGGTATCGAGCCGATTGCTCAGAGGAATCCCCTTCCACACTCCTTGGCCAAAGTTGAGTCTAGAAGCCGAAAACTGTTTTACTAACTTGGCTGTGCGGCCCCTGGGCCCACGTCGCCATTGGGTGGTATTAGGATCTTTTATTCCTTGTCCATACTCTGGGATTCTAATCTCTCTTCTATTCGGGTTAAATGAATTTTGCTAAATCTAACATTAGGATCTCGTTATCACTTTCACCCGGAGAGCCCCTTATTACTAAGGATCGTCTGCTGCACATGAAGACCCTGAAGATACTCACCGCGGTTAACCCGAGAACTTGTCTTCATCGCGTTTGCAATTCCCCTTCCACCGTCAACCCTTATGGATAACTACTTGCAGTTGTTATTCTTACATTCATCCCCAGTTAGTCTTGTTATTACAAGATACCCCGAAATACTCGTCATTGTTTTGATAATTCTTTGAGCTTATTGCCTTGCTGTTCTTTGTCACCTGAATACCCGTACGGATAATTCTCGCACTTATCGAGTATCCGCTTATCCCCAGTTGTTCATATGCTTTTCAAAATACTTGGAGATACTACCCGATCTTCCGAGTGTCCTCTTCAAACTATTGCTCGGCAAATACTTGTCTGCTTGCAATATGGATGCTTTCCATATGTGTAGCAATATTCATTAGTATCATTTGACACGATAATTTTGATCCTATCGATTCAACATGTGTGTGAAAGCACGCAATCATCAGTTGATCCTTTTAAATTATCTTTCCGGCTCAGACATCATTTTTGAACATGAGCTGGTTCTCGACCAAACTATTTGTCGTCAATTGTGCCTCTGGTCTATCCAACTTATCCATCCTTGATCAGAGCGTCTGCTTCTGATCCCTTGATTTGGAAATCATAATTCCTTTGTTATCTAAGCATCGAATTGTCAGATGATTCTATAACCTGATGCCTTTGCATTCTTTCTTTTTCTGGTTGAGTAGCGATACTCACATCAGATCCTTTTGTGGACCGTCAAGTCCTTTGTTGGATTGTTATCCGACAGTGTCCTTCATATTCAATCACCTTGCGAGTTCTTCCCCTGATACATAGTGCCTTTGGTAAATTGTATCCTCTCCTTTTGCCAACCATGCTCTGTTTTCGAGCTGGTGATATCTACTCTTGAAGATTGTGGTATATGTTTCCACGATACCCTAACGGGTTGATCCGATGCCTTCCTTTATATGTGTGAACTCGGAAGTTTTCACGAGTCATACTCATCTGGTATTTCACCAGGTAAAACTTTCAACACTAATACCTTTATCAAAGCGAAAAGTGAATGATAGGTTATGCATTGGAGAAGTGGAGTCGACCTTGAACTTTGTGTTCATGCCCATGGACACGATGTAGATCTTGTCATGTAAGCTTCTCGTAAACAATAATTATCCCTTGATATAATTTCATCTTATATGTGGGATTTGGTCTTTTGCAATTGTGGTTTCCGACCATATTGTTCTTCCTTGATCAATTTCTCGAGACAAGTTCAAGCACTTGTCTTTCGCGGATCAATACCCGATCCAACCTCTACTTTGATTCGTCTTGAGTATTACCCCCGGTATCTCGAGATTGTCACGAGGCGCATAACTTCTTATGAGTTCTCCATCAAGTACTATATTCTCATTGATTACAATTTTTCACGTGCTTCGAGTTATTAAACACTCAAGGACATCGATAACTGAATCAAGTCCGCATCGCGATTAAACAACTCTTAGTAATCTTCTTTGCTTACGAGTTTGTACTCGATCACGTCATCCCTAGCCTGATCGGCTATATCATTACCGTGCTAAATTTTAACTGTGCTACCTGGTCCTAATTCCCGGAGCACAACTTCCGACGATAGCTAAGCTTACGACGATCGTCCTCGACATATCATTTCGCCTTGAACAACAATCTTTGATTTCAAGTTTGTATTGTACTAGTGGTTTCAATAACCTTTCGCTTCATCATTCCTTTGACTTGTTGTCATCGCCGATCTATTACACCTTCATGAAATCTCTCGACAATTGTGTCGGATCACCTTCAACACTTTGACTTCTTCCGAGATGTTAACTGTGTTGATGTTGAGAAGTACCCTCCTTGCCCTCGATGATTTTTATTATCATCGACAACACCCTTGACTTCCTTTCATCGCGAGCTTGTCCACATTATGAATACAACCTGCTCTCCGCCTAATGTTGTGTTCGCCTTGAAGTATTCTTGTCCTTTCTATCAAGAATGTTGTGAGGATTGCTCCACCTCTTAAGAATTCTTGAAATAGTGATACTTCTCCCCATCACCTTCTTTCTTGGTCCCCGTGTTATTTCTAACCGGAATACCGACAATTGAACTATGATGTGCATATTCAAAATTCCTAGCAACCCTATTGCTTTGAAGTGAATGGTCAATAACTCCGTTCTAAGTCTTTTGGTTATTGAATCGCCATTCTAACATTGATCATGCTACCTAAGCCCATATTTCGGGTGCCCCTTTCAACCAATGTTTAATTGTGTATGTTTCCCTCGAGCATACATCATTATATCATCGATCGACAAATGTTATCTCCTTGTCCGCATAATTGTGGGAACCCATCTTTATGGAAATCTCAATGAATTTTTGCTGAGTCCATCAGCCACCTCCTCTTCCTCTCCTTGGTTTAATGATGAACTCTTGTTTTGGAACTCTCTTCCATAGTTCGTTCCCCGAGAATCTTACGATGTCACCTCATTACTTTGTGTCGCACCTTTTCTTCTCAGGCATCCTGAGCCTGAGGTATCCAAACACCAATCAGATCTGACTCTCGGTCAGATATAATGGTTGGGACAACTTTTCCAGTAGTTATGATGTTGGTCCTTTGATGACCCGGTAACATGATGTCATGCCTAGCACCCCCCCTCCCCCCGGCTGGAGGACCTACTGTTATAGTTTCCTTTTCAGCAAAGTTATCCATTCTTTCAAGAGAAAATTGTAAGACTTATTTTACAAGTTATTCCTGATGGATCCTTTGTGTTTCCAAAGCCTGATCTCTACCTAGTGACCATGTCAATGCCATCTCGAGCATGTCTGTGGTACTCTGATTTTCAATAAGAACATTTGAAGCACAATGCTAAATGTTTCTTGCTCAATTATCCAAACACCGTTGTATGGGTAATGTCATGAAATTTCTCTCCCCTTACCTAAAGTGTTTTCTACTTTATATCCTATCATGGATATCTTGCTCTGCTTGTCCTTGGGAAAGGATATTCCCCTGAAGTATTTGTTTAAACACATTTTCCTTCCTATTATTCTGTTTAATCTGATAGCCATATTTTCCCATTCCATTGATTGGTTTAACGTTTCTTGTGATCTATATGATCTCAGCAATAATATTCTCCTGCATATGTAAACACCTTGGTGTACAATTCTGTTGATGAGGCCCTGTTACTATTTGTTGATGATATTCCGGTAGCCACCGATAAACGAGAACTTTGCCTAATGGTTCACCTCGTTCAACGAGCAGGAAAATGGTTCTCTTCGTCCCTCGCCCTTGGTACCGATGTTGTTGCCGACATAAATGGCAGGCTATCCTCTGACATGCCTTGCTTACATGATCGTGCAAGAAGTCATCGCCCTTTCCACCTTTATCCCACATGGTGGGCCCATAACCCACAGTTTCCACAGGATCAAAACCTGACTCTCCTATACACCCTGTTGTCGAAGTTATTCCTCGTGCTTGACTTCGTATGTGATTCACGGGCCACCTGCCTAGTGATCTATACTGGTACCAGACGCAATACTTTCCCATTGCTCTGAACCCCTGTCACATTTCGTATCAGGCAACAAACGATTGCCTATCCGCTTGAAGCTTCTTATTGCCCCGTCTTACTTTGCTCTCGATGTGTTTCATTTGTTCAACTCGATAGATCCTCATATGATCACTCTTGGAATACCCCCTAGATGATTCTCCCTTATAACATCCTATCGTTGTGGGGCTGCCCCTTTCCTATGCGTAAGTACGATGGAGTTCCCCGAAGAAAGGACGACAACTTCATCATGATGCATTGGAATAAAGAATTGAAGACATCAACGAAGGGGATTAACTTCTTCGAGAAGATCCGTTAGCATATCGTAACCAGAACTTTCCCCCTTGCTCCCCTCTTAAATCTCGGGACGAGATTTCTTGTAGTGGAGGAGAATTGTGACGCCCAGATAATTATGCTACAGTAATCCCACGTTAATGTCACCACGTCACCTTGTTACTATTGCTAATCTCACGCTAGTTCGAAACCGATTCAAATTCAAATTTAAAATATAGGCAAACAACAAAAGTTTTCAAATATAAAAACTAAAATGTTTGGGTGGAGCCGAATAATGCATAGGTAATTATGGTGGTGAAACCACACTTTTATAAAGCGTTTAAATACTCTAAAATGAATAATATAGTAGCTAAAACAATTAAATAAATGCCTTTTGCATTTTATAAAATACTAAACTATTTTAGTTAGGTGCCAAAGTTATTGTGGCAGTGGTATAATTAATGTTACTATGTTAGGTGCTAATTGAATATTTTACAAAACTAAAACTATTTGGGAATAAAATTAAAACAGAAAAGAAAAAGGGAAAAGATCAAAGACAGAAAACAAAACGAAATAAAGGAAAGAAAACTCCCTGCCCCCTCCCTGGGCCTTAGTCCATCCGGACCAGCCGGCCCAACCTAGATGGCCCACCTCCCCCGGTCGCTCTCTTCCTCCCCTGTTCATCCGACCGGGGCTCTCTCGCGTGTTCCCGCCACACCACCTCACTGGCGCAGATCACGAGGGATAAGGGCGGCAGCCGCGCCCCCTCGATCCCCTCTCCCACTCGGTGCCTGCTCCCCTCGCCCTCTCCTTCTACCTCTCGCCCTTGCGATCCAGATCCGCCCACGCCTGAGCGCTGCCATGGCTATGGCGCCGCCGTCCGCATAGCTACGGCTGCCGCCTCGCCTCTCCGACGTGTCCGCTCGCTCCACCTCCGCCGGCTACGCCTCCTCGTCAAGTTGTGCGGTGCCGGGCGCCTCGGAACGCCGTCCCCGACATTGTCTTCCTCCTCTACACCGCCGTCGCCATCGCCAGAATCCACCGTCCCCGGCTTCCCCGACCACGTCCCCGGCCCCGTGGTGAGCAACTCCTCCGGATCCCCTTTCCTCCGCCTTGATTGGGTCGTATTTTGCCGTCCCCGAGCACATCCGATCTCGCGCGTACGCGTACGTACGTATGTGCGTGAGCTGCTGCCTGCTTCTGCTGCTTAACTGACGTATGCGGCTGCTGTGTACCGCTGGTTGCCGCCGCGTGACCTGCCCGCAGCCGCCGCTCTCCCCCTGCTACCTCTGCTGTCGCTGCCGCAAGCTGTTGCTGCTCCCGCTTGCTGCTGCTCACTGCTGGTGCCCGCCGCTGCTGCTCCTGGCTGCTAGCGATTGGCGATTGCTGCTCCCAGATGCTGTTGATTGCCGGCTGCTGATTCTTCCCTACTGCCGCTGCTAGTTGTTGTTCCAGCCGATGCTGGTTGCTGTTAGTGGCCATGACCGTGGCTATGTCCAAGCCCGTGTGGTGTGCGTGAGTATGCACAACCACCGCCGGCCGGCCGTGCATTTTATCTTAGCGGCTAATTACTAATTAGTAGTTAGGTTATCTACTAGCATATGACATGTGGGACTCCCCTTTGATTAAATTAGTTAGTTGTTTTATTAGCACTTGGACAATGACATGTGGACCACACATCCTGTTGACCAGTCTAATTGACCTGGTCAACCTAACCCATGGACCCACCTGTAATACACACTGGCTAGCATATCACCATGTGACAGGAGTATTTAGGTATATAATTTCAATTGAAATATTTTAGAAAATCCTTAAAACTTTGAAAAATCATATAAAATAATCCGTAACTTCGGACGGAAAAACTTTGTACATGAAAGTTGCTCGAACAGCGAGACGATTCGGATACATAACCCATTCGTCCGCCACACACACCTAACATATCAAACACGCAACTTTCCTCCGTCCTCCGGTCAAAAGCTAAACACCGGAATACTTTCCGGATGTTTTCCCTTCGTCGGTATCACCTACTACCGCGTTAGAAGACACCTAGCACCGCGTATTGCCATGTTACGCTTTGTGATGCTTTGATTGCTCTGTTATTTATTGTGTTCCTCTCGTTACTTCTTTCCTAGTGAACCTCGAGATCGCTGGCGACCCCCGATTCGACTACGGTGTTGGTGACTCGTCCTTCTTGCCAAAGCAACCAGCAAGCCCCCTTGATCACCAGATATCGCCTATTCTTCTCTATCTTGCTTGCATTAGGGTAGTGTAGCATGTTCTTGTTTGATTACTCCTATTACATTGCATAGCTTTGTCATTGTTGCATAATCATTGATACCCTACCGCAATCCTAAATGCTTAGTATAGGATGCTAGTTTATCATCATTGGCCCTACATTCTTGTCGATCGCCTTGCTATACTATCGGGCCGTGATCACTTGGGAGGTGATCACGGGTATATACTATACATACATACATACTATACAGATGGTGACTAAAGTCGGGTCACTCATTGAGTACCCGCAAGTGATTACGATGAGAAATTTGAAAGGACAGTGGCTCCATCCCGGTAGAGGTGGGCTGGGTTCCCACGGCCCATTGTTACTTTGTGGCGGAGCGGCAGGCAGGTTGAGACCACCTAGGAGGCAGGTGGGCTGGCCTGCTCGGCGTTCGCGAATACTTAACACGCTTAACGAGATCTTGGTATTTGATCCGAGTCCGCCATTTGGTCTATACGCACTAACCATCTACGTGGGAGTAGTTATGGGTATCCCGACGTCGTGGTATCACCAAGCCTTCTTGGCGTCGGCGACGGGCGGCGCTGGCCGGATTGGATCTGCGTTAACGCAACTTCCTTTGTAATGGAGGTTGCTAGGTCTGCATTCCGCCACAGACGCAACGCGTGTGTGTGCTTTCGAGGCGATGGGCCCTGACCCTGCGGCGCTTAGGTTTAGACCGGCGTGTTTGACCTCTCTGTTGTGCCTAGGTGGGGCTGCGGCGTGTTGATCTTCCGAGGCGGGCATGACCCAGAAAGTGTGTCGGCCAAATGGGATCAAGCGTGTTGGGTTATGTGGTGCACCCTGCAGGAAGTTAATCTATTGAATAGCCGTGTCCCTCGGTAAAGGGCGACCGGAGTTGTACCTCGACCTTATGACAACTAGAACCGGATACTTAATAAAACACACCCTTCCAAGTTCCACGACAACCCGGTGATCGCTTTTCCACGGGCGACGAGGAGGATCGCCGGGTAGGATTATGCTATGCGATGCTCTTGGAGATGCTACTTGGAGATGCTACTTGGAGATGCTACATGGAGGACTTCAATCTACTCTCTTCTACATCTTTGCAAGGGAGGCTGCGAGCGTAGTCTTCGACAGGATTAGCTAACCCCTCTTATTCGGCATTCTGCGATTCGGTCCATCGATATGGCCCTTTACACATATACACATGCATATGTAGTGTAGCTCCTTGCTTGCAGTACTTTGGATGAGTACTCACGGTTGCTTTCTCCCCTTTTCCCCTTTCCTTTCTTTACGGTTGTCGCAACCAGATGTTGGAGCCCAGAGCGACGCCACCGTCGGCATTTACGACTACTACACCGGAGGTGCCTACTACTACGTGCAAGTGTCTGCCGACGGCGACTGGAGTAGTTAGGAGGATCGTGCGGGAGGCATGCGCCTCTTCGATCAGATCCCGGTTTGTGCTAGCCATCTTATGGCAACTTGTATAACTTATGTCTGTACTCAGATATTGTTGCTTCCGCTGACTCGTCTATGATCGAGCACTTGTATTCGAGCCCTCGAGGCCCCTGGCTTGTATTATGATGCTTGTATGACTTATTTTACTTTTCGAGTTGTGTTGTGATATCTTCCCGTGAGTCCCTGATCTTGATCGTACACGTTTGCGTGCATGATTAGTGTACGATTAAATCGGGGGCGTCACAAGTTGGTATCGAGGCGAATCCCCTTCCACACTCCTTGGCGAAGTTGAGTCTAGAAGCGAAAACTGTTTTACTAACTTATGTGCGGCCCCGGCCCACGCCGCCATTGGGTGGTATTAGGATCTTTTATTCCTTGTCCATAGATTCTAATCTCTTCTATTCGGGTTAAATGAATTTTGCTAAATCTAACATTAGGATCTCGTTATCACTTTCACCGGAGAGCCCCTTATTACTAAGGAGTTGCATGAAGCTCAAGATACTGTTGAGAACTTGTCTTCATCGCGTTTGCAATTCCCTTCATCAACCCTTATGGATAACTACTTGCGTTGTTATTCTTACATTCATCGATTAGTCTTGTTATTACAAGATACCCGAAATACTTCATTGTTTTGATAATTCTTTGAGCTTATTACCTTTGTCACTGAATAACGGATAATTCTCGCACTTATGTATCCGGTACATTGTTCATATGCTTTTCAAAATACTTGGAGATACTACCCGAAGTGTCCTCTTCAAACTATTGCTCGGCAAATACTTGTTGCTTGCAATATGGATGCTTTCCATATGTGTAGCAATATTCATTAGTATCATTTGACACGATAATTTTGATCCTATCGATTCAACATGTGTGTGAAAGTACGAATCTTGATCCTTTTAAATTATCTTTCCGGCTGACATCATTTTTGAACATGAGCTGGTTCTCGACCAAACTATTTGTCGTCAATTGTGCCTCTGGTCTATACCAACTTATCCATCCTTGATCGAGCGTCGCTTCTGATCCCTTGATTTGGAAATCATAATTCCTTTGTTATCTAAGCATCGAATTGTCAGATGATTCTATAACCTGATGCCTTTGCATTCTTTCTTTTTCTGGTTGAGTAGCGATACTCACATCAGATCCTTTTGTGGACCGTCAAGTCCTTTGTTGGATTGTTATCCGACGTTGTCCTTCATATTCAATCACCTTGCGAGTTCTTCCCCGATACATAGTGCCTTTGGTAAATTGTATCCTCTCCTTTTGCCAACCATGCTCTTTTTTGGTGATATCTACTCTTGAAGATTGTGGTATATGTTTCCACGATACCCTAACGGGTTGATCCGATGCCTTCCTTTATATGTGTGAACTCGGAAGTTTTCACGAGTCATACTCATGGTATTTCACGGGTAAAACTTTCAACACTAATACCTTTATCAAAGCGAAAAGTGAATGATAGGTTATGCATTGGAGAAGTGGAGTCGACCTTGAACTTTGTGTTCATGCCCATGGACACGATGTAGATCTTGTCATGTAAGCTTCTCGTAAACAATAATTATCCCTTGATATAATTTCATCTTATATGTGGATTTGGTCTTTTGCAATTGTGGTTTCCGACCATATTGTTCTTCCTTGATCCAATTTCTCAGACAAGTTCAAGCACTTGTCTTCTGCGGATCAATACCCCAGTCCAACCTCTACTTTGATTCGTCTTCGAGTATTACCCCCTGGTATCTCGAGATTGTCACGGAACTGCATAACTTCTTATGAGTTCTCCATCAAGTACTATATTCTCATTGATTACAATTTTTCACGTGCTTCGAGTTATTAAACACTCAAGGACATCGATAACTGAATCAAGTCCGCATCGCGATTAAACAACTCTTAGTAATCTTCTTTGCTTACGAGTTTGTACTCGATCACGTCATCCCTAGCCTGATCGGCTATATCATTACCGTGCTAAATTTTAACTGTGCTACCTGGTCCTAATTCCCGGAGCACAACTTCCGACGATAGCTAAGCTTACGACGATCGTCCTCGACATATCATTTCGCCTTGAACAACAATCTTTGATTTCAAGTTTGTATTGTACTAGTGGTTTCAATAACCTTTCGCTTCATCATTCCTTTGACTTGTTGTCATCGCCGATCTATTACACCTTCATGAAATCTCTCGACAATTGTGTCGGATCACCTTCAACACTTTGACTTCTTCCGAGATGTTAACTGTGTTGATGTTGAGAAGTACCCTCCTTGCCCTCGATGATTTTTATTATCATCGACAACACCCTTGACTTCCTTTCATCGCGAGCTTGTCCACATTATGAATACAACCTGCTCTCCAGCTAATGTTGTGTTCTGCCTTGAAGTATTACTGTCCTTTCTATCAAGAATGTTGTGAGGATTGCTCCACCTCTTAAGAATTCTTGAAATAGTGATACTTCTCCCCATCACCTTCTTTCTTGGTCCCCGTGTTATTTCTAACCGGAATACCGACAATTGAACTATGATGTGCATATTCAAAATTCCTAGCAACCCTATTGCTTTGAAGTGAATGGTCAATAACTCCGTTCTAAGTCTTTTGGTTATTGAATCGCCATTCTAACATTGATCATGCTACCTAAGCCCATATTTCGGGTGCCCCTTTCAACCAATGTTTAATTGTGTATGTTTCCCTCGAGCATACATCATTATATCATCAGATCTGACAAATGTTATCTCCTTGTCCGCATAATTGTGGGAACCCATCTTTATGGAAATCTCAATGAATTTTTTTGAGTCCATCAGCCACCTCCTCTTTCCTTTGATGACCCGGTAACATGATGTCATGCCTAGCACCCCCCCCCGACATAAATGGCGAGGCTATTGGAGGACCTCCGCTGAAGCTTCTTATTGCCCGTCTTATTATAGTTTCCTTTTCGTTAGCATATCGTAACAAAGTTATCCATTCTTTCAAGAGAAAATTGTAAGACTTATTTTACAAGTTATTCTCGATGGATCCTTTGTGTTTCCAAAGCCCGATCTCTACCTAGTGACCATGTCAATGCCATCTCGAGCATGTCCCAGATGCGTGGTACTGATTTTCAATAAGAACATTTGAAGCACAATGCTAAATGTTTCTTGCTCAATTATCCAAACACCGTTGCAAAAGGTTTTCGACAAAGTTCAAGATGTTGACTACAATGTCAATGTGCTTAAGTCTGTGAATCATGTTAGCAATTGCCACAATTTATGAAATTTGGCAAATGGATGTCTGCATTCTGAATGGTTTTCTAGAGGAAGAGTTGTATATGATGCAACGAAGGTTTTTCGATCCAAAGGAGCTAACAAAGTGTGCAAGCTCCAGCGATCCATCTATGGACTGGTGCAAGCATCTCGGAGTTGGAATATACGCTTTGATGAGTTGATCAAAGCATATAGTTTTATGCAGACTTATGGTGAAGCTTTGTATTTACTAGAAAGTGAGTGGGAGCACTCTGACATTTTCGATAAGTATATGTGAATGACATATTGTAGATCGAAATAATGTAGAATTATTCGCAAAGCATAAAGGAGTGTTTGAAAGAAGTTTTTCAAAGAAAGACCTCGGTGAAGCTGCTTACATATTGAGCATCAAGATCTATAGAGATAGATCAAGATGCTTGATAAGTTTTTTCAATGAGTACATACCTTGACAAGATTTTGAAGTAGTTCAAAATGGAGCGATCAAGAAAGAATTCTTGCCTGTGTTACAAGGTGTGAAATTGAGTAAGACTCAAAACCCGACCACGGCAGAAGATAGAAAGAGAATGAAAGTCATTCACTATGCCTTGACCATAGGTTCTATAAAGTATGCCATCTTGTGTACCGGATCTATTGTATACCCCTTTGACCGAGTTTGGCAAGGAGAACAATAGTGATCTAGGAGTAGATCATTGGACAGCGGTCAAAATTATCCTTAGTGGAATAAGGATATGTTTCTCGATTATGGAAGTGACAAAAGGTTCGTCGTAAAGGGTTACGTCGATGCAAGTTTTGACACCGATGCGGATGACTCTAAGTCTCGATCTAGATACATATTGAAAGTGGGAGCAATTAGCTAGAGTAGCTTCGTGCAGAGCATTGTAGACATAGAAAAATTGCAAAAATACATAACGGATCTGAATGTGAAAGACCCGTTGACTAAGACTCTCTCACAAGCAAAACATGATCACACTTTAGTACTCTTTGGGTATTAATCACATAGCGATGTGAACTAGATTACTGAATCTAGTAAACCCTTTCGGTGTTGGTCACATGGCGATGTGAACTATAGTGTTAATCACATGATGATGTGAACTATCGATGTTAATCACATGGTGATGTGATCTAGATTATTGACTCTAGTGCAAGTGGGAGACTGAAGGAAATATGCCCTAGAGGCAATAATAAAGTTATTATTTATTTTCTTATATCATGATAAATGTTTATTATTCATGCTAGAATTGTATTAACGGAAACATAATACATGTGTGAATATATAGACAAGCAGTGTCACTAGTATGCCTCTACTTGACTAGCTTGTTAATCAAAGATGGTTATGTTTCCTAACCATGAACAAAGAGTTGTTATTTGATTAACAAGGTCACATCATTAGTTGAATGATCTGATTGACATGACCCATTCCATTAGCTTAGCACACGATCGTTTAGTATGTTGCTACTGCTTTTATCCATGACTTATACATGTTCCTATAACTATGAGATTATGCAACTCCCGTTTACCAGAGGAACACTTTGGGTACTACCAAACGTCACAACGTAACTGGGTGATTATAAAGGAGTACTACAGGTGTCTCCAAAGGCAGATGTTGGGTTGGCGTATTTCGAGATTAGGATTTGTCACTCCAATTGTCGGAGAGGTATCTCTGGGCCCTCTCGGTAATGCACATCACCTAAGCCTTGCAAGCATTACAACTAATGAGTTAGTTGCGAGATGATGTATTACGGAACGAGTAAAGAGACTTGCCGGTAACGAGATTGAACTAGGTATTGGATACCGACGATCGAATCTCGGGCAAGTAACATACCGATGACAAAGGGAACAACGTATGTTGTTATGCGATCGACCGATAAAGATCTTCGTAGAATATGTAGGAGCCAATATGGGCATCCAGGTCCGCTATTGGTTATTGATCGGAGGCGTGTCTCGGTCATGTCTACATTGTTCTCGAACCGTAGGGTCCGCACGCTTAAGGTTTCGATGGCGGTTATATTATGAGTTTGTGTATTTTGATGTACCGAAGGAGTTCGGAGTCCCGGATGAGATCGGGGACATGACGAGAGTCTCGAAATGGTCGAGACGTAAAGATCGATATATTGGACGACTATATTCGGAGTTCGGAAAGGTTCGAGTCATTCGGTATTTATCGGAGTCTGGGAGAGTTACGGAATTCGCCGGGAGAAGTATTGGGCCTTATGGGCCATACGGGGAAGAGAGAGGGCTGCCCTAGGCAGGCAGCGCCCCCTTGCCCTAGTCCGGTGGGCTGGGGAGGGCCGCACCCCTCCTTCCTTCCTTCTCTCTTCCCTTCCTAGTCTCCTACTCCTAATACATGGAAGGATCCCTAGTTGGACTAGGAAAGGGGAATCCTACTCCGGTGGGAGTAGGACTCCCTATGGCGCGCCTCCTCCCTAGGCCGGCCTCCTCCTCCATCCCTCCTTTATATACGGGGGAAAGGGGCACCCCATGGACACACAAGTTGATCCTTGAGATCGTTCCTTAGCCGTGTGTGGTGCCCCCCTCCACCATATTCCACCTCGGTCATATCGTAGCGGTGCTTAGGCGAAGCCTGCGTCGGTAGAACATCAAGATCGTCACCACGCCGTCGTCTTGTGGAACTCTCTCTCCCGGAGCTTTGCTGAATCGGAGCCCGAGGAGCGTCACCGAGCTGTACGTGTGTCAAGAACTCGGAGGCGCCGGAGTAACGGCGCTGGGATCGGTTGGATCGCGAGGAGAACGTACGACTACTTCCTCTACATTGTGATCGCTTCGCCCGGTCACGAGGGCACGAGACAACACTCTCCCCTCTCGTTGCTATGCATCACCATGATCTTGCGTGTGCGTAGGAATTTTTTTGAAATTACTACGTTCCCCAACAGGAGGAGGGCGAGGATGGCGGCAGCGGCAAAGCTACCTGATCACCAGGAGCGTCGCCAGAGCGCTCGTTCGCCATCTCCCTCTCTCTTGTGCTTTTCTGTTTACACACTATTCGATCATTCTTATAACAACAACATATATATATATATTGTCATATGATTGCTTGTGCTCAAGTAAGAATCTATTCACAAAGTCAAGTATGAATCAGAAACTTCGTTGAAAACCAACAAACTATGATCTGAGTCATTGAAGCAATTGCAATTTATCATAACATCAGAAAGAGTCAATATAAAAGCTTTTCAGCAAGTCCACATACTCAACTATCATTTAATCTTTCACAATTGCTCACACTCACACAATACTTATGGTTATGGAGTTTTAATCAGACACAGAGAAAGATAGGGGCTTATAGTGTTGCCTCCCAACCTTTTACCTCAAGGATAATGTCAACAATAATAGTTCAGGCTAACGTACATCCAATTGGATATGTATATCAGGATCTTTCCAACACGAGGTGCTTGCCAAAGGATAAAATGTAAAAGGAAAGGTGAAGATCACCATGACTCTTGCATAAGGAATAAGACATAAAGTAAAAGATAGGCCCTTCGCAGAGGGAAGCAGAGGTTGTCATGTGCTTTTATGGTTGGATGCACGAAATCGTAATGCAAAAGAACATCACTTTATATTGCCACTTGTGATATGAACCTTTATTATGCAGTCCGTTGCTTTTATTGCTTCCATATCACAAGATTGTATAAAGCTTATTTTCTCCACACTAATAAGTCATACATATTTAGAGAGCAAATTTTATTGCATGCAACATGACAACTTACATGAAGGATCTTACTCAATCCATATGTAGGTATGGTGGACTCTCATGGCAAAACTGGGTTTAAGGACATTTGGAAGCACAAGTAGTATCTCTACTTGGTGCAAGGAGTTTGGTTAGCATGAGGAGGAAAGGCAAACTCAACATGTTGGACGATCCATGACAATATACTCTAATTAAGATGTAAGAAAACATAACCCATTACGTTGTCTTCCTTGTCCAACATCAACTCTTTAGCATGTCTTACTTTAATGAGTGCTCACAATCATAAAAGATGTCCAAGATATCATATTTATATGTGAAAACCTCTCTTTCTTTATTACTTCCTATTAATTGCAACGATGACCAAAACTATGTTTGCCAACTCTCAACAACTTTTAACCATCATACTCTTTATATGTGAAGTCATTACTCTCCATAAGATCAATATGATCTCTTGATTTCTTTCTTTTATTTTATTCCCTCAAGATCATAGCAAGATAGCAAAGCTCTTGACTGAACACTAATCTTTATTATATATATAGCCCACGGACTCGATTACATAGAGAGATCATAAAGCAAAACTCAAAACTAATTCATACCAAAAACTTTACTCTACTAGATCAAGGTATTATTAACAGGATCAAACTAAGTAAAACAGTACAGATAGGAGTGTGATGGTGATACGATACCGGGGCACCTCCCCCAAGCTTGGCAGTTGCCAAGGGGAGTGCCCATACCCATGTGATTAGTTCCTCGGAGGTGGTGATGATGGAGTTATGATCGAGTCTCCGGGATCCTCAAATCTACAGCCAAACTCATCCTCTTGAATCTATATTCATACTCACAGTTTTGGTTTTGCAGGTCATAGATCTGGGCTTGGAGGTGCTCAATTTTCTCATGAAGCTTGAAGATGGTCTCCCCAATGTTCTTGGCGTCCACCTTGTGGTTGTTGGCGAACTCCACAATCATCATCTGGTTGGCGTTGAGTCCGCGTTCCACCATCCCTTGGCACTTGAAAACTTGTTATTCCATTGTTTCGAGCTTTGTCTCCACGCTTCCGGTACTCCTTGGTCCCTCAACATCGCGGATGTGCAGCACCCCCTCACGCATCTCAATGGTTTGAGGGTGATGCAGCACCTCCGCGAGGTAGGGGTTGATGACCCTCTCAAAAAACTTGTCCTTGGGGGCAATTGAAGACGTCATGGTGCTCTAGATCTGTTAGAAAAACAGCTTGAAACAAAGACAGAAGATTTTTGCGTGATACAATGGTCAAAACCTTCGGGAGATTAAATATTGAATTTTTAACGACCAAAAGAAGTATCGTGCAAGAAAATGGAGTCCGGAGAGCACACAAGGTGCCCACGAGGCAGGGGGGCGCGCCCTCCACCCTCGTGGATGCCTCGTGTCCTTCCCGGACTACTTCTTATTTTCCTATTTTCTTAAATATTCCAAAAAGGAGAAAAATTGCTATTAGAACTGTTTTGGAGTCGGTTTACTTACCGTATCACATACATATTCCTTTTTGGAGTCTGAAACATTCTGGAAAGTGTCTCTTATGTATTCCTCCAGGGTAACGGTTTCAATAACATTAGTTTCAACATTTATAGGAATACCTAAGGTATAATGTTTGATTCTTTGACCGTTCACCACCTTTGGATTCGTGCCTTCGAAGTTGTTGATTTTTATGGCACCGGAACGATAGACCTCCTCGATGATGTAAGGGCCTTCCCATTTAGAGAGAAGTTTTCCTGCAAAAAAATCTTAAACGAGAGTTGAATAGCAGCACATAATCACCTACGTTAAACTGACGCTTTTGTATCCTTTTGTCATGCCATCTTTTAACTTTTTCTTTAAACAGTTTGGCATTCTCACAGGCCTGGGTTCTCCATTCATCAAGTGAGCTAATGTCAAATAACCTCTTCTCACCGGCAAGTTTGAAATCATAATTGAGCTCTTTAATGGCCCAATATGCCTTATGTTCTAGTTCGAGAGGTAAGTGACATGCTTTTCCATAAACCATTTTATATGGAGACATACCCATAGGATTTTTATATGCAGTTATATAAGCCCATAATGCATCATGAAGTTTCTTGGACCAATTCTTTCTAGATCTATTAACAGTCTTTTGCAAAATTATTTTGAGCTATCTATTACTTAGCTCTACTTGACCACTAGACTGTGGGTGATATGGAGATGCAATTCTATGATTAACATCATACTTAGCAAGCATTTTACGAAAGCACCATGAATAAAATGTGAACCACCATCACTCATTAAATTTCTAGGGACTCCAAACCTCAGAAAAATAACTTCTTTAAGCATCTTAATAGAGGTGTTATGATCAACACTACTAGTTGGAATAGCTTCTACCCACTTAGTAACGTAATCAACAGCAACTAGAATATGTGTATATCCATTAGAGGAAGGAAACGGTCCCATATAATCAAGCCCAAACATCAAATGGCTCAATAACAATAGAATAATTCATATGTATTTCTTGACGTCTACTAATATTACCAATTCTTTGACATTCATCACAAGACAAGATAAACTTACGGGCATCTTTGAAGAGAGTACGCCAATAAAAACCCGATTGCAATACCTTGTGCGCAGTTCTATCTCCAGCATGGTGTCCTCCATATGCCTCAGAGCGACACTTGATCTGTTCCTGCTCATGCTCAGGCACACAACGTCTAATAACACCATCTACTCCTTCTTTATAAAGGTGTGGGTCATCCCAGAAGTAATGTCTTAAATCATAGAAAAAACTTTTTCTTTTGCTGGTATGTGAAACTAGGTGGTATGAATTTAGTGACAATGTAATTAGCATAATCAGCATACCATGGAGCAGTACGAGAAGCATTTATGACAGCTAATTGTTCATCAGGAAAGCTATCATTAATAGGTAGTTGGTCATCAAGAACATTCTCTAACCTAGACAGGTTATGCTCAGAACGGGTTCTCAGCTCCTTTCTATCAATAATATGCAAATCAAATTCTTGTAGTAGGAGAACCCATCTTATAAGTCTAGGTTTAGCATCTTTCTTTTCCATAAGATATTTAATAGCAGCATGGTCAGTGTAAACAGTTACTTTAGAATCAACAATATAAGGTCTGAACTTATCACAAGCAAATACAACTGCTAAAAATTCTTTTTCAGTAGTAGCATAAGTTCTTTGAGCACTGTCTAGAGTTTTACTAGCATACTGAATAACATTTAGTTTCTTATCAACTCTTTGTCCTAGAACAACACCTATGGCATAATCACCAGCATCACACATAATTTCAAAGGGTAAATTCCAATCAGGTGGCTGAACAATAGGTGCAGAAATCAAAGCTTTCTTAAGTATTTCAAATGCTTCTACACAATCATCATCGAAGACAAAAGGAATGTCTTTTTGTAAGAGATTAGTGAGTGGCCTGGAAATTTTAGAGAAGTCTTTAATGAACCTCCTATAAAAACTGGCATGACCAAGGAAACTTCTTATACCTTTGATGTCCTTGGGACATGGCATCTTTTCAATAGCATCAACCTTATCAACTTCAATACCTCTTTCAAAAAATTTATGCCCCAAGACAATACCTTCATTAACCATAAAGTGGCACTTCTCCAAGTTCAAGACGAGACTAGTATCTTCACATCTCTGCAAAACTCGATCAAGGTTGCTCAAGCAATCTTCAAAAGAAGACCCATAAACGGAGAAATCATCCATGAAAACCTCACAAATATTTTCACAAAAGCCAGCGAATATAGCCATCATGCATCTTTGAAAGGTAGCAGGTGCATTACATAAACCAAAAGGCATACGTCTATAAGCAAAAGTACCGAAAGGGCAAGTAAAAGTGGTCTTTTCTTGATCCTCTGCTGACACAGGTATTTGAGAGAAACCAGAGTAACCATCTAGAAAGCAAAAATGTGTATATTTGGATAGTCTTTCTAACATTTGATCAATAAAAGGTAAAGGGTAATGATATTTTTTAGTAGTTTTATTTAACTTGCGGAAATCAATTACCATCCTATAACCTGTAATAATTCTTTGCGGTATCAATTCATCTTTATCATTAAGAATGACAGTAATACCTCCCTTCTTAGGGACACAATGGACAGGACTTACCCACTGACTATCAACAACGGGCTAAATTATACCTGCCTCAAGGAGCTTTAGTATTTCCTTTCTTACTACTTCTTTCATCTTAGGATTTAACTGTCGTTGGTGATCAATAACTGGTTTGGCATCTTCCTCCAATTTTATTTTGTGTTGGCATAGAGTGGGACTAATGCCCTTAAGATCATCAAGAGTATATCCAATAGCAGCATGGTGCTTCTTCAGAGTTTTCAATAATCTTTCCTCTTCCTGCTCTGAAAGGTTAGCACTAATAATAACAGGATATATCTTATTTTCATCAAGATAAGCATATTTAAGAGTATCGGGTAATGGTTTAAGCTCAAACACGGGATCACCCTTGGGTGGTAGAGGATCCCCTAGGATTTCAACAGGCAAGTTGTGTTTCAAAATAGGTCCCTGTTTAAAGAATACTTCATCTATCTCCCTTCTTTCATTCATAAACATATCATCTTCATGGTCTAGCAAATATTGTTCTAAAGGATCATTAGGAGGTACGACAAAAGAAGCAAGACCAATAATTTCATCCTTACTAGGAAATTCTTTATCATGGGATTGTCTACGAAATTTAGCAAAATTAAACTCATGAGACATATCCCCCAAACCAATAGTAACAACATCCTTTTCGCAATCTATCTTAGCATTAACAGTATTCAAGAAGGGTCTACCAAATATAATGGAACAAAAGTCATCTTGTGGGGAACCAAGAACAAGAAAATCAGCAGGATATTTAAATTTCCCACACAAGACTTCGACATCTCTAACAATCCCAATTGGTGAAATAGTATCAATATTGGCAAGCTTAATTGTAACATCTATTTCCTCTATCTCAGCAGGTGCATTATCATGCATAGTTCTTTGTATAAGGAATGAGGTATTGCACTGGCACTAGCACTCATATCACATAAGCCATGATAACAATGATCTCCTATTTTGATAGAAATAACAGGCATGCCTACAACAGGTCTATGTTTCTTAGCATCGGGTCTAGCAATTCTAGCAGCTGCATCACAGAAATAAATAACATGCCCATAATTATTATCAGCCAAGAGATCTTTAACCATAGCAATACTAGGTTCAACTTTAATTTGCTCAGGTGGTGTATATGTTCTAGTATTACTCTTACGAACCACAGTTGAAGCTTTAGCATGATCCTTTATCCTAACAAGGAAAGGTGGTTTCTCAATATAAGTAGTAGAAACAATATGATCATTATAAGTGATAGTCTTTTCTTCAACTGTAATAGGTGCAACTACTTTTACTTTAGTGGGAGGATTATATTTAAACCACTTCTCCTTAGGGAGGTCAACATGAGTAGCAAATGATTCATAGAAAGAAGCTACTATCTCAGAGTAAAGTCCATATTTAGTGCTAAATCCACGAAAAGCATCGGTATCCATAAAAGATTTAACACAATCAAACTTAGGTGTCATACCTGACTCCTTACCTTCATCGGAATCCCAATCTTCAGAGTTGTGTTTAATTCTTCATCATAAAAGACCCAACACAAGAAGTATCGAGCATGGAGCGATTGTTGAGAGAAAGCCGAACATAAATTTTTTGAATAATCATTTCTCTTGAGAGCTCATGATTGGGGCATGAATATAACATTGACTTAAGCCTCCCCCAAGCTTGAGCGACTACCTTCTTCTTAATAACATCATCGGGCATACCTGCAAGCTTAAATAATCCACAGACTTCATCCACATAGATTAGGTGTAAATCAAGATGCAATGTTCCATCTCCTGCAAAGGGATTAGCTAGCAGTTTCTCTACCATACCCAAAGGAATTTCAAAGTAAACATTTTCAGTAGGTTGAGGAGCAACTCTTTGCTCAACTGGTCGGGGTGAAGATACCCCGAACAAGCCTCTCAAAGGATTATGTTCCATAGTAACAAGTGACAGTGAATTTCAACACACTATATAAATGTTTCCTTACCAAGTTCCACTTACCAAAGGCGCTTAACTCCCCGGCAACGGCGCCAGAAAAGAGTCTTCATGACCCACAAGTGTGGATCTGCCGTAGTCCTTTCGATAAGTAAGAGTGTCGAACCCAACGGGGAGCAGAAGGAAATGACAAGCGATTTTCAGTAAGGTATTCTCTGCAAGCACTGAAATGTAGGTAACAGATAGTTTTGTGATAAGGTAATTTGTAACGAGTAACAAGCAATGAAAGTAAATGAGGTGCAACAAGGTGGCCCAATCCTTTTTGTAGCAAAGGACAAGCCTGGACAAGTTCACATATAGAGAAAAGCACTCCCGAGGACACATGGGAATTATCGTCAAGCTAGTTTTCATCACGCTCATATGATTTGCGTTCGTTACTTTGATAATTTGATATGTGGGTGGACCGGTGCTTGGGTATTGCTCTTTCTTGGACAAGCATCTCACTTATGATTAACCCCTATTGCAAGCATACACAACTACAAAAGAAGTATTAAGGTAAACCTAACCATAGCATGAAACATGTGGATCCAAATCAGCCCCTTACGAAGCAACTCATAAACTAGGGTTTAAGCTTCTGTCACTCTAGCAACCCATCATCTACTTATTACTTCCCAATGCCTTCCTTTAGGCCCAAATAATAGTGAAGTGTCATGTAGTCAATGTTCACATAACACCACTAGAGGAGACAACATACATCTCATCAAAATATCGAACGAATACCAAATTCACATGACTACTAATAGCAAGACTTCACCCATGTCCTCAGGAACAAACGTAACTACTCACAAAGAATATTCATGTTCATAATCAGAGGGGTATTAATATGCATTAAGGATCTGAACATATGATCTTCCACCAAATAAACCAACTAGCATCAACTACAAGGAGTAATCAACACTACTAGCAACCCACATGTACCAATCCGAGGTTTTGATACAAAGATTGGATACAAGAGATGAACTAGGGTTTGAGAGGAGATGGTGCTGGTGAATATGTTGATGGAGATTGACCCCCTCCTGATGAGAGGATCGATGGTGGTGATTTCCCCCTCCCCGAGGGAAGTTTCCCCTGTTGGGGAACGTAGCAGAAATTCAAAATTTTCTACGCATCACCAAGATCAATATATGTAGATTCTAGCAACAAGAGAGGGATAGGATGAGCATATTCATACCTTTGAAGATCGCTAAGCGGAAGCATTACAAGAACGCGGATGATGGAGTCGTACTCGCGGCGATTCAAATCGCGGAAGATCCGATCTAGCGCCGAACGGACGGCGCCTCCGCATCAACACACGTACAGCCCGGGGACATCTCCTCCTTCTTGATCCAGCAAGGGGAGAGGAGAAGTTGAGGGAGAACTCTGACAACACGACAGCATGGTGGTGGTGGAGCTCGTGGTTCTCCAGCAGGGCTTCGCCAAGCACTACGGAGGAGGAGGAGGAGGTGTTGGAGGAGGGAGAGGGCTGCGCCAGGGGAAGGGTGCGGCTGCCCTCTCTCTCCCTCAGTATATATAGGGGAAGGGGTGGAGGAGGCGCCTAGGGTTCCCTAGGGAGGGTGGCGGCCACAGGGGAAACCCTAGATGGGTTTGGGCGCCCCCACCCCTAGGAAACTTGCCGCCCAAGCCGGGAGGGGCGGCTGCCCTAGGGGAGGCGCCCCCACCTCTCCAGGTTATGTGAGAGGGGTTGGGAGGGGCGCACAGCCCCTTAGTGGGCTGTGCCCCCTCCCCTTGGCCCATAAGGCCCCCCAACGCTTGCCGGGGCCTCCGAAACACCTTTCGGTCACGCTGGTCGTCACCCGGTACTCCCAGAACAATTCCAGACTCCAATACCCTTCGTCCAATATATTAATCTTCACCTCCGGACCATTCCGAAGTTCCTCGTCACGTCCGGGATCTCATCCGGGACTCTGAACAACCTTCGGTAACCACATACTATTTCCCATAACAACTCTAGCGTCACCGAACCTTAAGTGTGTAGACCCTACGGGTTCGGGAACCATGCAGACATGACCGAGATGTTCTCCGGCCAATAACCAACAGCGGGATCTGGATACCCATGTTGGCTCCCACATGTTCCACGATGATGTCATCGGATGAACCACGATGTCGGGGATTCAATCAATCCCGTATACAATTCCCTTTGTCAATCGGTATGTTACTTGCCCGAGATTCGATCGTCGGTATCCCAATACCTCGTTCAATCTCGTTACCAGCAAGTCAATTTACTCGTTCCATAATGCATGATCCCGTAACTAACTACTTAGTCACATTGAGCTCATTATAATGATGCATTACCGAGTGGGCCCAGAGATACCTCTCCGTCATACGGAGTGACAAATCCCAGTCTCGATTCGTGCCAACCCAACAGACACTTTCGGAGATACCTGCAGTGCACCTTTATAGCCACCCAGTTACGTTGTGACGTTTGGTACACCCAAAGCATTCCTACGGTATCCGGGAGTTGCACAATCTCATGGTCTAAGGAAATGATACTTGACATTAGAAAAGCTCTTAGCAAACGAACTATACGATCTTGTGCTATGCTTAGAATTGGGTCTTGTCCATCACATCATTCTCCTAATGATGTGATCCCATTATCAATGACATCCAATGTCCATGGTCAGGAAACCATAACCATCTATTGATCAACGAGCTAGTCAACTAGAGGCTCACTATGGACATGTTGTGGTCTATGTATTCACACATGTATTATGGTTTCCAGTTAATACAATTATAGCATGAACAATAGACAATTATCATGAACAAGGAAATATAATAATAAACATTTTATTATTGCCTCTAGGGCATATTTCCAACATCCCCGGCAGAACAGCTCCATCGGAGCCCTAGATTGGTTCTGCCTCGTGGCGGCGGAGTTTCATCCCGAAAGCTTGCTTATGATTTTTTTCCAGGTTGAAAGACTTCATATAGCAGAAGATGGGCACCAGAGGGCTGCCAGGTGGCCCACGAGGCAGGGGGCGCCCAGGGGGGTAGGGCGCACCCCCACCCTCGTGGCCAGGGTGTGGGCCCCCTCTGGTACTTCTACCGCTCAATATTTATTATTAATTCCAAAAATGACTTTTGTGGAGTTTCAGGACCTTTGGAGCTGTGCAGAATAGGTCTCTAATATATGCTCCTTTTCTAGCCCAGAATCCCAACTGCCGACATTCTCCCTCTTCATTTAAACCTTGTAAAATAAGAGAGAATAGGCATAAGTATTGTGACATAATGTGAAATAACAGCCCATAATGCAATAAATATCGATATAAAATCATGATGCAAAATGGATGTATCAGTGGTCTGGCCCACGAAGTTCAAGCCGGAGTTGCCCCCGGGCTACGACGGCACCTCCAACCCTGCGGAGTTCCTACTGCTCTATGCGCTGTGCATCAAGGCGGCGAACACCAACAACAAGGTCATGGCGAACTGGTTCCCCATGGCCCTCAAGGACGGCACGCGCTCCTGTCTCATGAATCTACCCGAGGCGTCGATCTTCTCGTGGAGCGAGCTCTGGGACCAGTTCATTGCTAACTTCAAGGGCATGCACGACCGCTCCTTCACCATCAACAACCTGCAGCATGTGTGGCAGCGCCCCGATGAGACCCTTTGCAAGTACATCTAGCGCTTTAGACGGGTGCGCAATAAGATTCCACGTGTGATGACCCACAAGTGTAGGGGATCTATTGTAGCCCTTTCGATAAGTAAGAGTGTCAAACCCAACGAGGAGCAGAAGGAATGATAAGCGGTTTTCAGTAAGGTTTTCTCTGCAAGCACTGAAATTGTAGGTAATAGATAGTTTTGTGATAAAATAAATGGTAACGTGTAACAAGCAATGAAAGTAAATAAAGTGCAGCAAGGTGGCCCAATCCTTTTGTAGCAAAGGATAAGCCTGGACAATTTCTTATAATGAGAAAGGAGCTCCCGAGGACACATGGGAATTATCGTCAAGCTAGTTTTCATCACGCTTATATGATTCGCGTTCCGTACTTTGATAATTTGATATGTGGGTGGACCGGTGCTTGGGTACTTCCCTTACTTGGACAAGCATCCCACTTATGATTAACTCCTATTGCAAGCATCCGCAACTACAAAAGAAGTATTAAGGTAAACCTAACCACAACATTAAACATATGGATCCAAATCAGCCCCTAATGAAGCAATGCATAGACTAGGGTTTAAGCTTCTGTCACTCTAGCAACCCGTCATCTACTTATTACTTCCCAATGCCTTCCTCTAGGCCCAAATAATGGTGAAGTGTCATGTAGTCGATGTTCACATAACACCACTAGAGGAAAAGACAACATATATCTCATCAAAATATCGAACGAATACCAAATTCACATGACTACTAATAGCAAGACTTCACCCATGTCCTCAGGAACAAACGTAACTACTCACAAAGCATATTCATGTTCATAATCAGAGGAGTAATAATATGCATTAAGGATCTAAACATATGATCTTCCACCAAGTAAACCAATTAGCATCAACTACAAGGAGTAATCAACACTACTAGCAACCTATAGGTACCAATTTGTGGTTTGGATACAAGATTGGATACAAGAGATGAACTAGGGTTTTTAGAGGAGATGGTGCTGGTGAAGATGTTGATGGAGATTGACCCCCTCCCGATGAGAGGATCGTTGGTGGTGACGATGGTGATGATTTCCCCCTCCCGGAGGGAAGTGTCCCCGGCAGAACAGCTCTGCCGGAGCTCTAGATTGGTTCCGCCAAGGTTCCGCCTCGTGGCGGCGGAGTTTTGTCCCGTAAGCTTGCCCATGATTTTTTCCAAGGTAAAAGCCTTCATATAGCAGAAGATGGACACCGGGGGGCCACCAGGGGGCCCAGGAGACAGGGGCGCGCCTAGTAGGGGTGGGCACGCCCCCACCCTCCTGGCCAGGGTGTGGGCCCCCTAAGGTGTTTCTTTCGCTCAATAATTCTTATTAATTCCAAAAATAAGTTTCGTGGAGTTTCAGGATTTTTGGAGCAGTGCAGAATAGGTTTCCAATGTTTGCTCCTTTTCCAGCCAGAATTCCAGCTGCCGACATTCCCCCTCTTCATGGTAAACGTTGTAAAATAAGAGAGAATAGCCATAACTATTGAGATATAATGTGTAATAACAACTAATAATGCAATAAATATTGATATAAAAGCATGATGCAAAATGGACGTATCAACTCCCCAAGCTTAGACCTCGCTTGTCCTCAAGCGGAAGCCGAAATCGAAAAATATGTCCACATGTTTAGAGATAGAGGTGTCGATAAAAATAAAATACGGACATGAGGGCATCATGATCATTCTTATAATAGCAACATAAATAGATTTTATCATATGATATCTTATACTCAAGTAACGATCAATTCACAATGTCAAGTATGGTTCAGAAACTTCATTGGGAACTAACAAAGTATAATCTCAGTCACTGAAGCAATTGCAATTTATCATAACATCAGAAAGAGTCAAGAATAGAGCTTTTCAGCAAGTTCACGTACTCAACTATCATGTAGTCTTCTACAATTGCTAACACTCACACAATACTTGTGGTTATGGAGTTTCAGCCGGACACTGAGAAAGATAGGGGCTTATTGTGTTGCCTCCCAACATATTCACCTTTAGGTGATGTCAACAATAATAGCCCATGCTAACTTACATCCAATTGGATATATATATCATGATGTTTCAAATACGAGGAGCTTGCCAAAGGATAAAATGAAAAAGGGAAAGGTGAGGATCGCCTTGACTCAAGCATAAAGTAAAAACATAAAGTAAAAGATAGGCCCTTCGCAGAGGGAAGCAGAGGTTGTCATGTGCGTTTAGGGTTGGATGCACAAAATCTTAATGCAAAAGAACGTCACTTTATATTGCCCCTTGTATGTGGACCTTTATTATGCAGTCCGTCGCTTTTATTGCTTCCACAACAAGATCGTATAAAGCTTATTTTCTCTGCACTAATAAGTCATACATATTTAGATAGCAATTTTTAATGCCTGCAACATGACAACTTACTTGAAGGATCTTACTCAATCCATAGGTAGGTATGGTGGACTCTCATTGCAAAACTGGGTTTAAGGACAAATGGAACCACAAGTAGTATCTCTACTTGGTGCAAGGAATTTGCCTAGCATGAGGGGGAAAGGCAAGCTCAACATGTTTGGAAGGTCAATGACAATACACTTTAACTGAGATGTGCGAAAACATAAACAATTACGTTGTCTTCCTTGTCCAACGTCAACTCTTTTAGCATGTCATACTTAATGAGTGCTTCACAATCATAAAAGATGTCCAAGATAATATATTTGTATGTGAACCTCTCTTTCCTTATTACTTCCTATTAATTGCAACGATGACCAAAACTACGTTTGCCAACTCTGAACAACTTTTATGCCTCATACTTTCTATGTGTGAAGCCATCACTAACCATAAGACCAATATGAACTCTTTTATTCTCTACTTTCTCAAGATCATAGCAAGATAGCAAAGCCCTTGACTCAACACTAATCTTTATTATAGATAGCTCACAGACTCGATTACATAAAGAGATCACAAAGCAAAACTCAAAACTACTTGATACTAAAACTTCAATCTACTAGATCAAGATACTACTAAAAGGATCGGACTAAATAAAACGGTAAAGATAGGAGCGTGATGGTGATACGATACCGGGGCATCTCCCCCAAGCTTGGCAATTGCCAAGGGGAGTTCCCATACCCATATAATTATGTCCTCGGAGGTGATGGAGGTGGTGATGATGATGATGGATAATCGCACATAGAGCGTAAAAGCTCCTCCAACTTGCGGATAATGCCCTTGAGTCCGGCGATATGATCCTTCAACAAAATATTCTCCTGTGTGAGATACTTATTATGAATGCGGGCCAATTCAATCATCTTGAAAGCTTCAATCTCTGTTGGAGTAAAGAGGTTAGGTAAGGGTTGAGGGATGTCTTCTACTTCCATCGTCGGAGCTTGGACCTCCGTGACCTTCTTGATCCCTTCCTCCTTGTTGATCTCCTTCGGTTCTTCTCTTTTCAGCTCTATCTTCAATAGCCAATCATCCTTGTCTTCATTGTTGAAGGAGGGCGACGTCATGGTGCTCTAGATCTGCAACAGAAATAGCTCGAAACAAAAACAGAGGATATTTGCATGATACGGTGGTCAAAACCTTCGGGAGTTTATATAATGAATTTTTACTGGCCAAAATACGCAACGTGTAAGAAAACGGAGTCCGGGAGGCACAAGAGGTATCCACGAGATTGGGGGCGCGCCCAGTAAGGGTGGGCGCGCCCTCCACCCTCGTGGGGGCCTCGTGTCCCTCTCGGACTACTTGTTTCTTCCTTAAATTCTTAAATATTCCAAAATTGATAAAAATTGCCATTGGAGTTGTTTTGGAGTCGGTTTACTTACCATACCACATACCTATTCCTTTTCAGAGTCTGGAACATTCTGGAAAGTGTCCCTTATGTATTCCTCCAGGGTCACGGTTTCAACAATATTAGTTTCAACATTGATAGGATTACCTGAGATATAATGTTTAATTCTTTGACCGTTCACCACCCTCGAACTTGTGCCTTCGAAGTTGTTGATTTTTATGGCACCAGAACGATAGACCTCCTCGATAACGTAAGGACCTTCCCATTTAGAGAGAAGTTTTCCTGCAAAAAATCTTAAATTTGAGTTGAATAATAACACATAATCACCTACGTTAAACTCACGCTTTTGTATCCTTTTGTCATGCCAACGTTTGACTTTTTCTTTGAATAGCTTGGCATTCTCATCGGCTTGGGTTCTCCATTCATCAAGTGAGCTAATATCAAACAACCTCTTCTCACCGGCAAGTTTGAAGTCATAGTTGAGCTCTTTAATAGCCCAATATGTTTTATGCTCAAGTTCTAGAGGTAAATGACAAGCTTTTCCATAAACCATCTTATATGGAGACATACCCATAGGATTTTTGTATGCAGTTCTATAGGCCCATAATGCATCATCAAGTTTTTGGACCAATTCATTCAAGATCTATTGACAGTCTTTTGCAAAATTAATTTGAGCTCTCTATTGCTCAACTCTACTTGACCACTAGACTGCGGATGATAAGGAGATGCGATTCTATTATTAACAGCATACTTAGCAAGCATCTTACGAAAAGCACCATGAATAAAATGTGAACCACCATCAGTCATAAGATATCTAGGGACTCCAAACCTCGGAAAAATAACTTCTTTAAGCATTTTAATAGAAGTGTTATGATCAACACTACTAGTTGGAATAGCTTCTACCCACTTAATAACTCAATCAACAACAACTAAAATATGTATATAACCATTAGATGCAGGAAAAGGTCACATATAATCAAAGCCCCAAACATCAAATGGTTCAATAACAAGAGAATAATTCATAGGCATTTCTTGACGTCTACTAATATTACCAATTCTTTGACATTCATCACAAGATAAGACAAACTTACGAGCATCTTTGAAGAGAGTAGGCCAATAAAAACCAGATTGCAGTACCTTGTGTGCAGTTCTATCTCCAGCGTGGTGTCCTCCATATGATTCGGAGTGACACTTGCGTAGGATCTGTTCCTGTTCATGCTCAGGTACACAACGTCTAATAACACCATCTACTCCTTTATAAAGGTGTGGGTCATCCCAGAAGTAATGTCTTAAATCATAAAAGAACTTTTTCTTTTGCTGGTATGTGAAACTAGGTGGTATAAATTTAGCAACAATATAATTAGCATAATCAGCATACCAAGGAGCAGTACGAGAAGCATTAACGACCACTAATTGTTCATCAGGAAAGCTATCATCAATAGGCAGTGGGTCATCAAAAACATTCTCTAACCTAGACAAGTTGTCTGCAACAGGGTTCTCAGCTCCCTTCCTATCAATAATATGTAAATCAAATTCTTGGAGTAGGAGAACCCATCTAATGAGTCTAGGTTTAGCATCTTTCTTTTCCATAAGGTATTTAATAGCAGCATGATCAGTGTGAATAGTTACTTTGGAATCAACAATATAAGGTCTAAACTTATCACATGCAAACACAACTGCTAGGAATTCTTTTTCAGTAGTAGCATAATTTCTCAGGGCAGTATCAAGAGTCTTACTAGCATACTGGATAACATTCAATTTCTTATCAACTCTTTGCCCTAGAACAGCACCTACAGCATAATCACTAGCATCACACATAATTTTAGAAGGTAAATTCCAATCAGGTGGCTGAACAATAGGTGCAGTGATCAAAGCTTTCTTAAGTATTTCGAATGCTTCTACACAATCATCATCAAAGACAAAAGGAATATCTTTTTGCAATAAATTAGTCAGAGGCCTAGAGCTTTTAGAAAAGTCCTTAATGAACCTCCTATAAAAACCGGCATGACCATGGGAACTTCTTATACCTTTTATGTCCCTGGGACATGGCATATTTTCAAGAGCATCAACTTTGGCTTTATCAACTTCAATACCTCTCTCGGAAATCTTATGCCCCAAAACAATGCCTTCATTAACCATAAAGTGGCACTTCTCCCAATTCAAGATGAGACTAGTGTCTTCGCATCTCTGCAAAACTCGATCCAGGTTGCTCAAGCAACCATCAAAAGAGGATCCATAAACGAAGAAATCATCCATGAATACCTCACAAATCTTTTCACAAAAGTCAGAGAATATAGCCATCATGCATCTTTGAAAGGTAGCAGGAGCATTACATAAACCAAAAGGCATACGTCTATAAGCAAAAGTACCGAAAGGGCAAGTAAAAGTAGTTTTAGATTGATCCTTAGATGACACAGGTATTTGAGAGAAACCAGAATAACCATCTAGAAAGCAGAAATGTGTGTGTTTGGATAGTCTTTCTAGCATTTGATCAATAAAAGGTAAAGGGTAATGATCTTTCTTAGTAGCTTTATTTAATTTACGAAAATCAATTACCGTCCTATAACCTGTTATAATTCTTGGCGGATCAATTCATCTTTATCATTAGGAACAACGGTAATACCTCCCTTTTTAGGAACACAATGGACAGGGCTTACCCATTCACTATCAGCAAGGGGATAAATTATACCTGCCTCAAGGAGCTTTAGTATCTCCTTTCTTACCACTTCTTTCATCTTAGGATTCAGTCGTCGTTGAGGATCTCTAACTGGTTTAGCATCGGCCTCCAAATTAATTTTGTGTTGGCATAACGTGGGACTAATGCCCTTAAGATCATCCAGAGTATATCCAATAGCAGCGCGGTGCTTCTTCAGAGTTTTCAATAATCTTTCTTCTTCTTGCTCTGAAATGTTAGCACTAATAATAACATGATATATTTTCTTTTCATCAAGATAAGCATACTTAAGATTATCAGGTAATGGTTTGAGTTCAAACACGGGATCAGCCTTGGGTGGAGGGGGATCCCCAAGAATTTCAATAGGAAGGTTGCATTTCAACATAGGTTCCTATTTAAGGAACACTTCATCTATTTCCCTTCTTTCCTTCATAAACATATCATTTTCATGGCCTAGCAAATATTGTTCTAATGGATCAGTAGGAGGTACGACAATAGAAGCAAGACCAATAATCTCATCCTTACTAGGTGGTTCTCTATCACGAGGTTATCTACAAAACTTAGCAAAATTAAACTCATGAGACATACCTTTTAAGCCAATTGTGACAGTATCCTTTTCACAATCAATCTTAGCATTAACAGTGTTTAAGAAGGGTCTACCAAAAATAATGGGACAAAAGTCATCTTGTGGGGAACCAAGAACAAGAAAATCAGCAGGATATTTAACCTTCCCACACAAGACTTCAACATCTCTAACTATCCCAACTGGTTTAATGGTATCCCTATTAGCAAGCTTAATAGTAACATCAATATCTTCCAATTCAACGGGTGCAATGTTGTGCATAATTTATTTATATAAGTCATAGGGTATTGCACTAGCACTAGCACCCATATCACATAAGCCATGATAACAATGATCTCCTATTTTAACAGAAATAACAGGCATGCCTACCACAGGTCTATATATCTTAGTATCAGGTCTAGCAATATTAGCAGTCTCACCACAGAAATAAATAACATGCCCATCTAAATCATCATCCAAGAGATCTTTAACCATAGCAATACTAGGTTCAACTTTGATTTGCTCAGGAGGTGTATAAGTCCTAGTATTACTCTTACGAACAACAATCGAAGTTTTAGCATGATCCTTTATCCTAACGGGAAAGGAGGTTTCTCAACATAAGTAACAGGAACAATAGGATCACTATAGGTGACAGTTTTTTTGTTAGGACCCCGACTCAATGCCACATCGATCTAGCATGTAACACCTCATATCACTTTGCGGCCTCACACACGGTATTTCCATGGGTGTCGCCTTACCTTTTCCCGGGACCGTTTGCGCCTTTTGGCACACGTATATGATAGTGTCGCTAGCATCCATATGATAAGGAGCCCAGGCTGACATGGCTAGTCGTAAACCCAAAGTGGCACTACAGGGACAGGCATCCATGACCCAGCATCGAACGTGTCGGTCATCAGCGAGTGAATCCAGGCTATAGCACCGGGCTAGCAGGACTCCGGTGAACCGGGCTGTAGCGGGCTAACAGGACTCCGGAAGACACCACGTGACATTTCCTCGAAGGGACAGACACATGAATGAAGAAGGACACATGCCGGCCAGCCTAAGTGTTCCGGAGCAGTAGCAAGCTACCAAGGCTCAGTGGAAGCAATAGGAGACATTTCCTGGTAAGAGAGGCTACCAAGGATAAACAACTAGATAGTCAGATCCTACACATACCAAGCATTTCAATAACATACACACAATATGCTCGATATGTGCAAATACAACATGGCATCACAACATGACTCTACAACTCAAGTATTTTATTCAATAGGCTCCGAGGAGCGAGATATTACAAACATAGGTCTCGTGACCCAACATTCAGAGCATACAAGTCAAAACACATGCGGAAGCTTAACATGTCTGAGTACAGACATCTACAAAAGAAAAAGGCTGAGAAGCCTAACTATCTACCAGATCCTGCCGAGGGCACAAGATCGTAGCTGAGGTAACAAGCTAAACGTCGAAGTTCATGCGGAACTACTAGTGAGACAGACGTCTCTCTGCAAAAACATAAAATAGGCAAACGTGAGTACAAATGTACCCAGCAAGACTTACATCAGATCTAGCTACATATGCATCATTATCAACAAAGGGATGGTGGGGTTTAACTGCAGCAAGCCAGCTTTGACTCGGTGGCTATCCTGAACTATGACTGCAAGTAACTCTTTTGAGGTGGCGCACACGAGTCCACATATCAATACTCCACTATGGATCCGCTCCCGTCTCCCTACGAGCACACCATCCATAGCACTCACGCTTATCTTGCGTATTTTAGAGTATCCACTTTCACTTGTCTATGAACTATACAGGCAACCCAGAAGTCCTTTTCCGCGGACACGGCTATTCGAATAGATGATGTTAACCCTGCAGGGTGTACTTCTTCACACACGCTCTCGCCACTTACCGCCATGTACACGTCATGTATCTCGGCAACCTTCAAGCGGAAGCCTGGCGAGGCTGTCGACCACGGCCTACCTAAACACTCAAGTCTCTAGTCCAGGTTTATCGCCTATTCAGGTTCGATCCGCAGGGAGTCTGGCCGAGGTTTCCACATACGGCCTCGAACGATGTGTACAGGGTTCCGCGGCACCAAACGGGCGCCCGGTATACCCGGCCACGTGCCTACCGCATCACAGCCCACCCCTCCGGTCAACCTTGCGCCTGACGCCTCTAGCATACTACAAACACGAAACTACTTGCAACTCCCGGACAGAGGACAAGGGTGGTTAAAGCCGAGAGAGTTAATTAAGGATCCCAATGTGTGGTAGTAGCTGTTCATGGATCACAA